>CP130733.1:20734480-20811077 GCA_030553155.1 Nippostrongylus brasiliensis | reverse complement strand
CTGTTGGTCAACCTTTTTTGACGCTGACCATGTCTGCAACACCGCGGAAAAGTGCTACCGATACCCTCCGGACTTCGCCTTCGTACTCGATGGCGATTGGGTTCTCTCCGAGACCACGTAGTTCGAGTTGAAGCCTGGAACGCTTATAATGGTAGCACTTTCCAGTGATAGAGTCAATATGAACCTGCTGAAGAGTGCGCTAATTAGCTTCTCGTTTGGCTCCTTGCTACAGTAGATCGAACCGGAGAGAACGGTGTTCATAAAACTGTCCGATTTTCGTGTCTCCAGATCATCTACACGCAGGTAAAGCGTCCATATTTCTCTCCTGTATCATCTCTTTCCCCACAGCCACATTTCAGATAAAAACAGCAGAAAAATCGTGCCACTACCTAGAAATCCTCTTCGGCTTGAGCGTCAACATCACTTTCATACGGCGACTATGGAAATCTTCCGCTGATTCCACACTCTCAACAAATCGGGTGAAAAAACGTACATCACTGCAATCTGTCCGCAGATGATGCCTCTGAAATCATTCGCCACATCACTGGCTCAAGTCCACAACGCGTGTGTCACCTCTACGTCATGGATACGAGCGTGTACCCCTACAAGCTCGCCGGAATGAGTGGAAATAACGTTCTCTAATTGAGGGACGATATTCACAAGGTGGACCTCAGCTCGCAAACAAAAGTAAAGATGTGTTTCTCTTCCGACGTTCGTAATTAATCACACTGACTCATTTCGCCGCTAGCACCTTGCGAATCAGTCGCCGATTTTACTGAAACTTTGTCTACGGGGGTTATTTGGATGGAGCGCTGATCACGGATCTGCTGTTCATTTCGTGAATTTTCCTTAGGTGAGACACTTAACACCACCCAAGTCGACTTTGAGCGCACCTCCGGCATGCGGTTAAGTGGCCTCACGGTAAGCGAAATTCAGGAAATGAATGTCAGATTCGTGATCGCTGGCCCAAATCACCTGCGTGGAGTTTCATAGGAATCGATGATCCTGACTGGATTACCGAAGCACCGACGTGGAGGAGGGTGAGATACAACCAAATGGATAGTGGTGGAAAAGTGGAAAATGGATAGCAGATTCGCGATTAGCGTCACCAATTACATCGGTTTTCATTCAGCGAATCGAATCGAACAATCACAACCGAAAACAAACAAACAATCGAAAAGAACGTATTACCGTAAACGACGAATTAAAATAAACGCAATAAACGAACGCAAGGGGAAAGGAGTGGATTTCATTTCTCTCAGTACTGCGTCTTGAGGATGGCGCAGAGACTTTACGTGCAAAACGAGCAAATTCACGTCCCACATAAAATTTAGGATTTTCCGGAGACGTCGGTGGCGGGCGAGGCGGTCAAAGCTCTCACTTGGTAGTATAGCATAGATTCAAGTTCAGAGGACACCAGATAAAAGTTCCGACAACGCCACTCAACCTCGGCACTCCAGTTGCCCGTGAAAAAGCTTCACCCAATCTTTTCTAAAATTCAGTTATAGTTGTTCGGGCCGGTGATCTGATGTCATGCTTTTGCTCCCGACGAGAGTATAAAGTATTTTCATTATTAGGTTAAACCAAAAGCCCTGTCGCTTTCCCTATTCCAATTTCACCCGTTGAATTTCAAGAAACGGTGGACCGTTGAACTCCGGGGTAAACTTGGTTTTATTCATTGGTTCGAGGACATTTATTAGCAATGCGTCTAAGGTGGCTAGGTGGCAATAGAATCATTCCTTGTTTATAGAAGCCAAAAACTGAAGACACTCCTTTTTGACATCATCCACTTTCACTGTCGATACAGCGTTCACAAAGGAAATGTGCTACTAGGTTCGCTAAGTGATGGTCAGTTAACACAAGATCAAAACTATTGACATCAAGAATGCAGTACCACAGCAGGGAGCTCCAGCAAATGAGTTACTAATAAAATCACGGTATATAATAAAAAGCTATTACAAATAAGGCAAATGAACAACGGAATTTGGGCATGACTGATCATGTAGGAATAAACATTCCTGCTTGAAGAGCGTCACATAGCCAGAGGTCCATAGGGACATCAAATGGACATCTATTGAGAAGTGACATCGTCAATGTTGAGTAACTGAAGCAAATCAATTTTGTTAAGTTGCCTTTTGAAAATATTAGTCGAAAAATCCATTCAAATCTTTCGACAACCTAATATCCTGGTCACAACACTGGAGCATTCCACTTGAACTCAAGTCGTTGGCCATGTTGACTTCCCGAACCAAGTACAGTACCGGACGTGTCTTTTGGTCAAAAGCCCGGAATCGCCGGCCAAAACCGCTCCAGAGCGGCTTTTTTGAATAACTTCGTTGAAACTCAATAATTTGTAAAAATATACATATATTTGAGCTCAGCAGCTCAAGCTCTATCGAAACATATATAAATCGTACCTGAAATTCTTTCAATTAGCCGAATATTTCAGCTAATTAAAAGCATTCGCGAAGCGATGTCGCGTTGGCGCGGACGAGTCGCGCCACTCAACGGTGTTCACGCTATCCCAGCAACGATCTTCCGAATTCGAACTCCCGTATCTCAGTTCCCAAGCAATTTTCTAGGAGCTGCTCTTCTGCGTTGATCAAAGTAGCCACCCTAGGATAGTAAGCCATAGGTAACCATCCCCAGCTTGTCCTGGCTTCTTCCAAAAACTCGGCCAAAGTAGGCACGTGAGGTTACTTTGTTGAGTTGTAACTTTGTTGAAACTCAGTATATTGTAAACGTATACATATATTTGAGCTCAGCAGCTTGAGCTCTATCGTTTGGTATATAAATTATTTACACCTGAAAACGTTTTCAAAATATCGATTTTTTCTGTCACCTTTTGTGAAATTGCATATATTGCTATGTTCAGGGCAGAATATCTGCCCAATTTTTTGTAGAAATACGCGGCTTTTGCTGTTATACTACACAGTTGCTGCTGAAAAGTGCGAATTAATGAGAAAACCCCCTTCAAATGTTCCCGTTTTTCTGAAAATTGAAGCTGAAAAATGGAATTTTCAATTTTTGCAATTTTAAAAAAGTGGTTTAAAAGCTTCAAATTCATTCTTGGATGGTGCATTAGGTATCAAATTAATGGAAATGATGCGCTGAGTACAAATCTGTCAAATTTTCATCCATCGATTGCACCGTATACATCGATTTCCTCGTCGTTGACAGGTCAGCCAGAGAGCGCGTTCTCCGACGTCCCGCCCCTCGCCCCCCCCCCTCCTGGTGACGTCATCGCTGAAAAACAGCCGCAAGACCTATGAATTCATGAAAACCAATCCGGTTGAAATCTACATCGTTCGATAGCACTAACTGAGTACATTAAAATGTAGAAATAACAGTTCAAAAGAACACCAACGAATGGAGAAAATCGCTCTAAAACGTTTCAGCGAATAATTTGGCTCGGGCCAACAGCTTATAAAAAGTTACGGAAGCTCTCTGAGCCTGCCGTGTCGTATGCTTCTTGAAGTGGACTAGGTCTTCTATAGGTTCCTCAAATGCGTTAGTACCACCTCGTTTACCCTTTGAGCTACAGCCCGCCAAATTTGGAGGAAATTACGTGCGTTTTGTGAAATTGCATGGATCACCATGTTCAGGCCAGAATATCTGCCGTATTTTTCGAACTGAGACGCTGCTTTCTTTATTGTGCTACGTAATTGGTGACATAAAATGTTGAAAGTGGAACAAATCCTTCTGTACTAATCGCATTTTCTTGGAAAGCGAAGTTAAAAAATGAAAATTTTCATTTTGTGAAAATATTCGAAAAGCTTCAAAATTTTCTCGAGAATGGTGTGTTAGGTATCAAACGAACAGAAATGATGCAGTGTGTTCAAATTTGACAGGGGGGGGCGAGGGGCGGGACGTCGGAGAACGCACTCTCTGGCTGACCTGTCAACGACGAGGAAATCGATGTATACGGTGCAATCGATGGATGAAAATTTTTGACAGATTTGTACTCAGCGCATCATTTCCATTAATTTGATACCTAATGCACCATCCAAGAATGAATTTGGAGCTTTTAAACCATTTTTTCAAAATTGCAAAAATTGAAAATTCCATTTTTCAGCTTCAATTTTCAGAAAAACGGGAACATTTGAAGAGGGCTTTCTTAATAATACGCACTTTTAACCCACAATTGCGTAGTACAAAAGCGAAAACTGCGTATGACTACAAAAAATTGGGCAGATATTTTTCTCTGAACATAGCAATATATGCAAAAATCGATATTTTGAAAAATTTTCAGGTGTCAATATTTTATACACCAAACGATAGAGCTCGAGCTACTGAGCTCAAATATATGTATATTTTTACAAATTATTGAGTTTCGACAAACTTACAACTCAACAAAGTAACCGCACGTGCCTACTTTGGCCGAGTTTGTGGAAGAAGCCAGGACAATCTGGGGATGGTTACCTATGGCATACTATCCTAGGGTGGCCACTTCAATCAACGGTGAAGAGCAGCCCTTAGAAAATTGCTTGGGAACTGAGATACGGGAGTTCGAATTTGGAAGATCGTTGCTGGGGTAGTGGTGAACACCGTTGAATGGGAAACTCGTCCGCGGCAACGCGACATCGCTTCGCGAAAATCGCCATATTCGGCTAATTGAAAGAATTTCAGGTACGATTTATATATGTTTCGATAGAGCTTGAGCTGCTGAGCTCAAATATATGTATATTTTTACAAATTATTGAGTTTCAACGAAGTTATTCAAAAAAGCCGCTCTGGAGCGGTTTTGGCCGGCGATTCCGGGCTTTTGACCAAAAGACACGTCCGGTACTGTACACATAGCTGGAGCACTCAAAGATATTCGTTCCGTTGAGCGAAAATGAGGCATCAGAAACGTATCCATTCCTCATGATCATCGTCTTCGTCAAGTTCAGCTGCAAGCCAATCTCACACGTGCGATCGAAGTCGGCCAGCATTCGTTCTGCCTGAGTGATAGATAGTGCTATGAGTACGATATCATGGTGTAACTGCAAAACGAAGATGGTGTAACTGCCAGCTGTCGATCTTCACTCCCATGTCGTCCCATTCTAGTGTTCGCATGATGTTCTCCATAGAGGCGTTGAACAGCTTCGGTGATATGGTATCACCTTGGCGTACATCTATGATACGCAAGTCTCCCGTCATCTTTAAGTGTACCCTTTGTGAATTTTACTCTATCTTCATAGTGTAGCGGAGACGGGATGACTTGGATCAGCTAGTTTTGAGATAACATAATCAGAGTCACGAGGATTTATTTGTATCGCAAATTCACAATATACATTCACACGACAAAGAGAAAATGGATACAGACGCCTTAATTCAGCCCTCCAGAGAAAACGAGACCCATAATGAATAAACTAGGAGAATGGAAGGAAGATCCACCAGCCCAGGGACCGAGCCGCGCGAGCACTCCTGATCTTCTTTTTATGCAGCCGGAGGCTGGAGCAAGAGTGTTTAATGCGTGGGTTCGTTCTTTTCAGAACGCCTGGGACTTCCGAGAGAGTTGGTGTTCGTCGGGTAGGCGAGACAGAACGCGTTCCGATTTTTAGCTTCCCGGGACAAAGTTCGCCTCGTGATTAATGGAGGTTGCCATTATATAGTTTGAGGCGATTCATGTGGACTGTACGTTCGCGTCGACCGTCTTTTATAGTTACGTTAGGGCGGTCAACTGCGATTATGGGAAAAGGGCCTTCGAAACGTGGTTGGATCTTGTTTCCAACTTCTTTGCGGATCCATACCTGTTGTCCGATGTTAAAGTCGGAAGGCACTGCACGGGTGCGGAGATTACAGTGATGCTACTGGGTGGTTTGTGCGGATGTTATTTTGTCGCGAGTAGCTTCCCAGATGGATTGTAAAATCGGGGTTAGTTGACTCGTGTAATCCTTCTCGTCGGTGAATCGTCTCATTGGAAGTTGCAGTGAGAGTTGGAAGATGTTAGGCGGTACAAAACCATGCAATGTCGAATAGGGGGATAGTTTCGTGGTCGAGTTTTCCGAGCAGTTATAAGCGTGGATGGCGAGGAACATAACGTTATCCCATTCGTCGTTCCGGTGGGCGAGTGCTAGGGAGATTAATTGTTGAATTGTATGGTTATCACGTTCTACCTGTCCATTGTTCTCGTGATGGTATAAAGTGGTAGTCTTGTGAGAAATACCTAGATGTTGAAGCGTAGTGCGAAAGGTGTCACTCGTGTAGTTTGTTCCTTGATCCGTGACAAGAAGTGTTGGTGGCCCGAAGCGTGAACAACGACTCAGAAAGGTGTTAGTAGTGGTTATTGCTGTTTGGTCAGCTATTGGTTCTGCGATGATATACTTGGAGAATGCATCCACGAAAACCATTATGAACCTGTTCCCGTTTAGGGTTTGGGGCAGGGGTCCAATCACGTCTGAGTGGACCCTGTCCCAGGGTCTTGTTGGTATAGGGAAGTTGCCTAAAGGTTCGCGGATACGGTAGGCGGCAGGATCTTTTCGTGCCTGACATTGTGGACATTGAGTAACTGCTTCAGTTACGTCGTGAGACATTTTGTTCCAGATGGTTATTTTGGATACCGCAGCAAGCGTTTTATTGATGCCTAGGTGTGCCATACCTAGCTAGGATATATGCACTTTGTTAATTAACGGTTTTTTAAGGGAAGAATTGTCCGGGAGGACTAGTACAGGATCTTGGTTAAGTTTAGCCGGGATATGATACAGAACGTCGTTGAGAATGAAATAGTTGGAAAATAGAGGATTATTGGGATTTTGCTGAATACTATTTTTGATGGCTGCGGTGCGCGGGCAATTTTGCTGTTCTGTACGCACATTTTCAAGAGTGAAGAGTGGTGTAAAAATGGCGTTGATTGTAGATGCGGGACAGTCAGCGGGTAGATGTCGCGATAAGGCGTCGCATATTACATTTTTATTTCCCGGGCGGTATACTATGGTTATGTCGAATTCTTGAAGGGCTATTTGGTATTTTGCTAGCCTTCCCGTGAGATCTTGTCGGTGGAGGAGAGCTTTCAAGGGAGCGTGGTCTGTAATGACTGTAGTTTTTGCGCCGTCGATGTAGGGTCGAAATTTCTGAACGGCGAAAACGAGACCTAGCGCTTCAAGTTCTATTGCTGCATATCGTGCTTCATGTTTATTAAGTGCGCGGCTGGCATACGCTATGACGTGTTGTTGGTCGTCATGATTTTGCTTTAGTACACCAGTGATTCCTTTAGCGGAGCTGTCGGTTTCTATAATGAACGGTTGTCCCAGAGACGGAGCTACTAAGATGGGTGCAGAAGTTAAGGCTTTCTTTAGTGATTTGATTGCGTTTTCACATTCAGGTGTCCATATGAAAGGTGTGTCCTTTTTTGTAAGGGCAAAGAGAGGGGCAGCTATTTGAGCGAACCCATGGACGAACCTGCGAAAGAAGGAGCAAAGTCCTATAGAAGCTTTGACTTCTGTGACGTTAGTGGGTGTAGGATAGAGGTCGATAGCCCTGGTTTTATCAGGGTTTGGTATGATGCCGTCCTTATTTAGAACAAAGCCGAGAAACTTTATCTCTTCTTGTGCGAATTCGCACTTGGAAGCTTTTAGTTTCATTCCTATGTGTTCGATTTTTCCAAGAACTTCATCGATGTCGGCGAGGTGCTGATCAGGCGTCTCGGATGTTATGATGAGATCGTCGATGTAGATGAAGACTTGGGCTCGCAAGTGTTTCTTGAAGTGGTCCATTGCGCGTTGAAAGGTGGCGGGAGCGCCTTTCAGTCCCATAGGCATTCGGATGTATTCGAACGAGCCTAAGAAGCATGCAAACGCTGTGCGTTCGCAGTGTGTTGGCTCGAGAGGGATTTGATGAAATCCTTGTTGGAAGTCCAGAGACGTGTAGAAGCATTTGTTGGCGCAGAGGTCGAGAATATCCTGGATGTTGAGTAGGATCGATTGTTGCGGTTCAGTGATGGCGTTTAGACCGCGGAAGTCAATAATCAATAGCTGTTGGCGTCTTTCTTTTTGACTAATACTATAGGCGCCAAAATGGTGAAGATGATTCGCGAATTATTCCATCTTCAAGCATTTGTGTGATTTGTTTCTCGATCTCCTTGCGTTTTTCTAAGGGGATGCGATAAACCTTGCGAGTTGGAATAGGCATGTTAGGGATAAGGTCGATTTGGTGGCGAACGTGACCGTTGTAATGGCCAAGATGACCGTCGGTTCCTACAAATGCGTTTGAGTGCGAGCGTAGGATGGATTTGAGCTGTGCCATTTGGGGTGGTAGGAGGCAAGAGTGTGAGAGGTCCATTTCTTGGGTAATGTCGTAGTTTGGGTGGTGTTGGTTAGTAGTGCGCAATTGGGGCAGATGCTGTTCCCAGTCAACTTCTGGTGCTATATAAGGGGTTGGGTTAGTGGGGGATTGTACCGCGGTTATTTGTTCCTTGGGGTTAGGAATAGGGTGACCCGTGGCGATATTCATGTTTTTGTATAGCTGGACTGGGGTCCAAGACGGGTTATTTATGAGAATATAGCAATGTCCGTCTTCACGAGGGTTAACCAGAGAACGACCAACTATGTATAGTGAGTCGGAGTCAGCCTGATTGTCTTCAATGAGGAAAGGACCTTGGTTTTGTGGAGCGAGGTTGTCGATGGAGACTTCGACATAGTATTTGGTACGTTTGGCTAGCAGTGTAGGATGGACAATGCGTACTTTATAAGTATTGGAAGGGCTGGAGCTGACATGGTTGATGTTGACCGTGGGGTGAGAATCTGAGCCCACTGTGACAATGTTGTTAAACATGTCAAATGATACGTTGAGACCTTGGGAATTGAGACTTCTGATGAAATCTGTTCCGAGAAGCAATGGCGCGGGACATTCGCTATCCGGAGAGACGTGCAAGTTATGAGTTAGTTGGTATCTACCGATGAGTATAGGTAGAATCATGGAGCCTAGGAGCGAGACTGAACTACCGTTTGCGGCTTGGGCTTGGGTCGGAGAGTGGGATCGCTTTATGGAAAGGTATCGAAATGTATTGGCGGTTGTGGCTTTCATATAGGAGATGGATGCGCCGCTATCCAACAAGGCAGTGATTTGATTATTACCAATGTGTATTTTTATGTACGGAAGAGTTGGCGGTGAGAAAGTATTTGGGTGTAAGATAGCATAAACCCTAGGGATGTGTAACGGTTGTTGCGCCTTTTGAGGGGTGTGGTTTTGCAGAGCGTTTATTAGGTGATGACGGTTATTGGGTGAAGTAAGATTGTGGGCTAATTGTATGAGGGTATCCGTCGCTGTAGTGGTGGTTCGTTGGAGGCAGTACAGTTTTATAGCGCAGTAGCAGATGTAAAAGGTTATTACAAAAGCGATGATAGGTATTATCCAAAGGGCTAAAGATTTAAAAGACCATGTTATGCGGGTGACGCCTTCAGATAGCTTTTTAGTTGTTGCTTCATAGTCGGAGCGGACGGTGTCGGTGATGGACGTTTTGATCTTATCAAAGTGTGCCGATATTGTTTGGCCTACGGTTTTACGCTTGTAGAGTCTGGTTAGGAGTTGCAGGATTTGTTGGCGTAATGTATGTAATTGGAAGCGAGTCGAGTGCGCGTAGCCTTCATTTTGTTGGGTAAATAGATGTGGAGTATTAAACAAAAATGGCTTTGCGTTTTTGTTAATTAGTATGTTAGTTGGTAGAAGCTGCTGTAAAAATTTAGACTGCTTTGCTTTAGGGTGGGGGCACATGATTGCGGGAGAATGATTGATGAGGTCGTCCGATCCTGGTACGATGAACCATAGTTCTTGCGCGATCTGAACGGGTGTTAGTTCGTAGCAGGTTTGGTTTACCTTATGGTCATGGAAGGTGGTCGTGATGTTTGCAGGTTTGCACTTAGTGACTAAGAGGGTATTGTTATAAATAATAGCTAAAACATCGTTTCGATCTAAAAGTTGTCTAGCGGCCCATGTGGGGTCAATTGTACTTAATATCTGGAGCTTATGATTCTCCAGGTACTGTCTGTTACAGACAGCATGAAACAGGGTTCTCATGGGGTTTCTACTGATGTCGGTTGTCTTATTTGGGAAAGGTGTTGTGGAGGGGGTCTGGGAAGTGGTCAATTCTGTGGGGGTGACGACGGTCTCGCTGGAGGGTTGTAGAATTATTTGGGATAATGCCTGTGGAGGATAGTACGTTGGGGAAGGTACGCTAGTTTGGATGGTAGGTTGTTGCGTCGAGGTAATTGGGGTGTGGACGGTTGTATGCAGAATTGTTTGGGAGAGTGATTGTGGTATTTGGAATGACGCGGGTGTATTGGTTATGGGGATCGGTCTATTGGTGTTTGATTGTGGATCTAAATGCGATTGGATAAAGTGGAAGGATGAGGGGGGTATGGGAGTTTGGGTGGGGGGTTTTCTTGTGGCTGTGATTGGTTTGGTGGTAGTTAGTTGCAGCGTTGCAGGTGGTTGTGTTACGTAGAAGGATGGAACCGGCGCGTTAGTATGCGAAATAGGAACAGTTACGGAAGTGGCTGGTTTTGTTGTGGTTGGGCGCGTAGAGACAGTTGGGATAGGAGCGTTAGCAAAAGTGGTAGGTTTTGTTGTAGACGTGAATGGTTTAATTGTGGTTTGACGTGGCGTTGTGTGGGGTTGAGTAGAGTAAGACGGTTGGGAAGGTGTGTTAGTTTGGAAGTTAGATCTGGCTGTAGATGTTACTGGTTTGGCCGTACTTTGGAACTGGGTTGTGAGGGGTAGTGAGAACGAGGTAGTTAGAGGAGGTAAGTTAACAGTAGTGGTAGGTTTCGTTGTTGGCACAACTGGTGCCGGTGTGGTTGAGTATGAGATTATTTGAGGTAGAGATTGTGGTAAGTAGAAAGGAGGGGTCGGTGCGTTCTTGATGTCCAGTAGTGGTCGGAATGGTAGTCGTCCGAATTCTTCGTGAAGGTAGTCGTCGAAAATGTCCGTTGTTCCCCGCAGAAGATCTTGTTGTATTGTGATTCAGCATAGGTAAGTGGACGCGTTTTGCTGATGGAGTTGAATTGGTTCAGCTGGCGGGTACGATATTCTCCGTAGCGCACACTGCGTAAGGTTGAGATTCGGGTGTCTTCGTTGATGTACATACGGCTGCGATTTAGATCATGTTGAGTTACGTTCCACATCCGAATTGCGTATAGAATCCTGTTGTCGATTATCGGATGTAGGTCGAATGGTGGTATTTCATCCGAATTGAAAAGTAGAGGTACGAGGCGAGGCTGCTTGGAGATCAGGTTATATTCCGATTTTTGGTTGTTAGCTAGCGTGATTGTTTTTACGTCTCGTCGATGATGGGGATTTCCGCCTCGTATAAGTATAAGGAAGTCGTGAAGCATTACATTGTGAGGAATATTTGGGAATTCCGGGATGTGATTAGAAGTTGATAGATAAGCTTGTGTGATGTTACAAGATTTGAGATATTGGTATGTTCCGAAGAAGTCCGAGCTGAATTCGAACGTAAGTTCGTATTCTGGTATGAGTACGTAACGGAGTGTCGCGAGTGCATCGAAGATGTCTACTTTTTGGAGTCGGCAGGTTGGTTGTATGGCGATGGGTTGCCATACGATGACGCCATCTTCTAGGGTGCAGGATCCGGCGGATAACGTGCAATTATCTAAGTTTCCGAGTGGGCTTATGATCGTTTGATCGTCGATTATGGTGATGGTTTCCGTTACCACGGAATATACACTGCGTGTATATAGTGTGCTGCCTAGTAGAGGGAGCGAGGTATTGTCTTCGTCGATTTCTGGAGTAGAGAACAATCCTGGCGTGACATGTGTGAGAGTGTGGCCGTACAAGATTTTGTTGGTTGCGGCTTCCATGCAGTCCGCTGGTGAGATGCGTAGTCGTTCTCGTCCCACTATTTCATGTGTTGTTCGTATGTACAAGAAGTTGTGCGCACGTATCTTGATGAGGTCGCGGTAGCATTGATGAGCAGGGATTTGTTCGTAGTCGTTTCTGTCCGTGTATAGGGTGACGCTGGTCTTGAGCATTGGTTCGTCTGCGGAGGCAGAGCATGAGATAGGTGGTGGAAGGGCGAATGAGTTGGCGATCGGGCTGTTGCCACAGATTTGATAGGTAGATGCCAATGGACTGTTAATTATGCAGAGTAATGCGAAAATGCTGAACATGTAAGAATTGTTACGCATGGATGGAAAGCGTGTGTTATTATTGCGTCTATTGTTATTGTTATTGTAATTTTGGTTCCGATTATTATTGCTCTGGAAGCGTCTGTTCTGGGGTGAGTTATATGATTGCTGTTGAGAATTGAAGTTGTTACGTTGAGGAGGTGGTCTATTGTTATATTGGGTTGAATTATTATTATTAGAAGGGTTCCTGAAGGGGTTGTTAGGAGGTGGGCGGTTTGTTTGTTGGTTCCTTCTAAACGGATTGGGGAAGCGGGTATACCATGGTCGAGAAGAGGTTTGCCGACGGGTTGGTTGGGCGGATCCTCTATTAGGGGCTTTGGAACGAAAGTTATTGCGATTACTACTTAGCTTGTTAACCTGCGTTTGTAGTTTGTCTACTTGGTTACTGACGGCTAGTGAGTTAAGGCCTTCTAGTATGTTACTTTCCTCGAGGCGTTCCTGTTGTTGTAAACGGTACTCTTTCTCGGCGTATGACAGAATCACTTCAAAATCCAGTGATTCGGGGAGGCGGCGAATTGCGCGGCGAATTTCAGGTCGTACTCCTTTAATGAAGCAATCTATTGTGAGTTGATTAGGGATGGCTGATTTTGCCTCTCCCTGGAAAGCTGCTTTAGCCTTTGCTCTTACTTTTGCGGCAAATTCTTGGACTGTGTCCTTCCCCTGACGCATGTGCAAAAGTTCGTCGCGTTTGTTGCTTGGATCAGCCATGATCTTAAATTTTGTGGCTAGTGCGTTGCCCAGGGCTGTCCAGTTAGATCTGATAGGGACTGGTAGGGAGCGGTACACTTGCTTTGCCATTCCCTCCAGGTACAGGGGTAAGAGAACGTGGGCGTGCTGCTGATTAATATTGAAGTTTTCTACCAGATATGCGTAGTCATCTAGAAACTCTTCAAATGTTCGGTCGCCTACGCCGGTGAATTTCTCGATGCGGCCATCTAACAAGCGGCTTGAAATGTGCAGTTCCACAGGGTTAATTGGTGCTGTTTCAGAGGTCGTGATGGATGGAATTGACTGGTTTGCAAAAGCTTCTGGTATCTCGTTGATTATATTGTGGTCGTTCTTAGCTAGTCCTTTAATTTCTTCGTCGATGTCAATGTCCGAAGGGCTAGAAAGGGAGCGTTTAGATAGTGCCGGTGACCTAACGTCGAATGGTAGTTCCTCAACGGGCGCGGGAGGGGGGGCTGGTGGTTCTTCGCTCTTCGGTGTCGAGGTGTGGTCCGCCGAAGTTCCGGGTTTGTTTTTTTCTAGTTTCGAGTGTTGTGGTTTGGGCCTGGGAGGGTACAAGACGATGTCTTCAAAAGAAATTGAGCGCCTGTCGCACGGTTCGTCCTGAAGGGGGATGCTAAGAAACCTTTGAAATTTACGTTTTATAGGGCAAAATTTACGGCGAAATGGTTCAGGAGAACGAAGTAATTGAAATCGGCGTGTTTTCGGTGAAAAAACAATTTGTGGAAGTTTCCCTTTTTTAGAGGGCTTGTTTGGCTCTGTAGAGGACTCTGGGGAATCGATTGTGAGTGCTAGGTGTGGTTGCAGTGGCAACCAGTGTTATACAGGGTGCGCCAGCTAAATCCGGACAAATTTCAATTCAAATCTCCCGCCATACCGCAACTTCGGCAGAGGCCCCGATTGGTATAGAGTAAGTAAAAACCCTCTACTTTGCAGTAATACCCTCATAACTGCATAAATTTTTCCCATAAGTGAGTAGTACAACAGAAGAGCTGCAATCATCGAAAGCGTTCGCGCTGAACGCACAGGGGCGGAAATCATTCGATTCTTCGGATACTCGAGATCGACAGTTTACGATGTTCTGGCGAATTACAAGGCTTCCGGAGAGAGTTCTACAACTCAGGCTTGGAGAAACTATTCGCGAGAACGTGTTTCAAGAACCGCAGAAGCCGTAGAACGGGTTTAGGAGCTGATCTTGAAGGACCCGATTCAACGGCTGAGGAGGTTGGCGGCAATGTTGGAGTTAGCGAAAGTTCAATGACTTTAGTAGTCCCCTGGATAGCGGCTGTGTCTTCAGGAAGGCCATATGTCTTTCAACAAGACGGCGCACGAGCAATTTGGTTCAAAACTGGCTGTCCGATAACTTGGACATGCTTTGGTCCAAGATGTTCTGGTCCCAGAAAAACCCGTATATGAGTCCCATGAACTACTACCATTTCAGCGTTGCTGAGAGGGTTGCTAACGAGACGAGGCACCCTGACGTCACATTTCTGCGAACCGCCAGTAAAGCAGCATTTGCAAATTTGGACCGAGCTTTTTTGAAGAGGGCTTGCGAACGTTTCAGGTCGAGGATGGAGGCGATTATTGCTGCTGAAAGAGTCTACATTGAGACATTGTAATAATAATACACCTCTCTACTAACGTGCAAAAGATTTCTGGATTTGAATGGTATTTGGCGTTCGTAGGGTTGTTTGAAAAATCCGAGTCGCGGTTGTCCGGATTTAGCTGGCGCACCCTGTATATTTTGATAAAAGTGAAAAAAACAAGATTGCGAAGAATTAAATTTAGATCTGAAAAGGAGTGTCAATGAGAAGTGTTTTAGTATTTGGTTGTCGGGAATTTCTCAGACAACGAGTAATAAACTCTCGTTGTCTGATGGCTCCGGAATTTTGATCTCCCTTTTGCCAAGCGAGGGTAAAATGGGCCTCTGAAATTCCCGCACAGAATCAAAGGAGAAAAAAACGGCTTCTGAAAGAAGATCAAAATTTAATGTTAAATGTTCACGTGGGACGTCTTTGCGTGATAGTGAATAGGAGTCCGGCGCTGAAGTTGCTTGTTGAGTTTTAGGAATATGCAGTCCCGTTTGAGTCTATACCGAGTGGTATAGAGATTCTGCAAATTTATTGTCGCGATTTATGTACGCGAAGTATTCAGAGACTGACGATGAGGAAGAGGGGGAGGGGGTATGTGTTCCACATAGGGAGATCGCTTTTTGATTTTTTTTTCCAAGTGCGCATTATATGTAATACTTTCACGCCGCGAGGTGAAGTAACCCGGGCCCAGGTTTTTTAGCTGCTCGTTGGGTCTTAAGGGTGGGCTGCTCATTTTGGCACCCACGTCACACTAATAGCATGCATTGGTCAGTCTCGTAGCGTAAATGCTAAATTTGGCGGCTCAAGCGAACTGTGGGTATAGAAGCGCGCACAGTTGCTGGTGCAGATAATTGGGGAAAGCAGAGTGTGACTTTGCGCAAGTCTGGCTGTTCTACAGCTGATAGGAAACGTTCAAGTTTCAAAAGAAGAAAAGAAAGAATGCAAAAGTTGAGGTGCGATTTTTGGGCATATGTGGAACACGAGGTGGGTTGTTAGGGACTGCAGTATTATCACGAGGCAAAAGGTAGAAGCGGTTCTAAGAAAAGGAATCAGGAGGAAAGTATAAGAACGGGCGAATTGAAAACAAGGAACGGGAGCCAAAAGAAATCAAAAAAATCAAGAATGGGATTAAAACTTTTTTTTGTTTAGAAAGTTACGCTGAATGAAAAGTAGAAATTCAAAAGTTAGGTTAGTTAGAGAAAGGTCAAGGTTTGAGAGATTGAGATAAAAAGGAAGGTGGTGAAGGGATAATTAAGAAAAGAGAAGAATGGTCCGGAGGAATTTTGAGCAGAGAGAATCGAGAAAGGAATCCAGAGAATTCGGAGCCGGGACCTCCATATGATACGCAAGTCTCCCGTCATCTTTAAGTGTACCCTTTGTGAATTTTACTCTATCTTCATAGTGTAGCGGGATGACTTGGATCAGCTAGTTTTGAGGTAACATAATCAGAGTCACGAGGATTTATTTGCATCGCGAATTTACAATATACATTCACACGACAAAGAGAAAATGGATACGGACGCCTTAATTCAGCCCTCCAGAGAAAACGAGACCCATAATGAATAAACCAGGAGAATGGAAGGAAGATCCACCAGCCCAGGGACCGAGCCGCGCGAGCACTCCTGATCTTCTTTTTATGCAGCCGTAGGCTGGAGCAAAAGTGTTTAATGCGTGGGTTCGTTCTTTTCAGAACGCCTGGGCCTTCCGAGAGAGTTGGCGTTCGTCGGGTAGACGAGACAGAACGCGTTCCGATTTTTAGCTTCCCGGGACAAAGTTCGCCCGTGATTAATGGTGCCAGCCGGGGCGGCCAGCCGGTGCAGCCGGTGACAGCCGGGTACCCCAGAAATAGTTTAACCCATGATCTTCCATGCCTTATTCCTATTTCCCATTACTTTACTCCTATCTCCTGACACATCCCTCTTCACGTTGATGCAACGTTGTAGTAGAATGGTGTGATCACGGTCGTGAATCCTTTGTAAAGCTCGCTGAGGATCTTCACGTACGGGGTGGAGACGCCTTGTTTGCAAATCCCCGCTTCCATTTCGACAGAGTCAAAAGCCTTCTTGAGATCGATGAATGTGAGGCATAACGGCGTCTTTTACTCTCGGGACTCCTCAATGAGCCCGATCACGGTGTGGATATGATCGATTGTGCTGAACCCTCTTCGAAACCCAGCTTGCTCGCACGGCTTGTCATTCGTCCATCGTTCGGACGATCCCATTCAGAATGACACGTGTGAATATCATGTAGACTACAGACAGTAGGCAGGTAGAGCGATAGTTGTCGACGTCGTGCAGATTCTCTTCTTATACAGCGAGACAGTCCTGCTAGTTTCTCATATTGCTGGTACTTTGCTGTACGACAGGTATCGTTTGTAGAGCCTGGCTAGGGTGTTTACGCAAACTGGCGGTAGGTTATTCAGATGCTCGGGTCGGATCCTGTCGGGACCGGGAGCTGTGCGTTTCTTCATCGATGAAATCGCGTGACGAATCTCGGAAGGGAGGACCGCAGGGATGACATGACCACCGTTCGGGATTGGGTATTATGGAAGATGGACGTGGAGATCGAAGAGATCGGAGTAGAAATTGTGGATGACCTTCTCCATAGACCTTCTGGAGGACGTGAGGGTATCATCCGGGCGCAGGAGAGCTGTCATCTTTGTTTTGTAGCTGATTAAGCCTCGACGGGCGGTATCTTCTCGTCTCGGTCAGTCGACGCTGTACTATATCTTCCTGGCTTGCATCATCAGTTCTTCGACAGACGTAAGTGTTCGATGCAAGTGTGCAAGTGTTCGCGCGTTGTCAGTACAGATCGTCATCGTAGTCCTTTCTTTTTTTGGCAGCTTGTCTAGGCCCTGAGATTTTCGTAGCCTCTCCGTACTCGTCGTTCCTAACGCTGCCGTATAGGTGGCTCTTTCGGGGTCAGGGGAATAAGGCCCTTTGTTGTCATTGTCTTCGGCATATGTGGGGCGTACGGGTAGTATGCCAGGCTCTCCCGCACGGGCTGTGTACGGCGGGCAGCTAGGCAGGCTATCCCGCTGGAGCTAAGGGCTTATTTATTAGAGGCGACCTTCAACCGCCTCTCTTATACTTCCGTGTCTACTGAATGCTAGTTTTTATGCCACATAGGTAGGCTCCGTGAGGACGTGTCACCGTCTGGCACAGCAGACTGGGGTCGCGCCACGTAGCCTCGCCACCAACCGGCTGGTGATTCTTCTTGAAGGAGAACCTTCAAAGAAGGAGATACGTGGACCATGGAACAGTAAGCAAAGAAATGGGCCTCAAGCGAGCTCAAGATCTCGATTTCAACGAGAGCAGATACCCTCGAACCAATGCGATCAGAGGCGAACAAACGCAAACGATTTGCAGATGTGCTCCAGAAATAAGCCGAAAAATGATCTCAGGTCCATACAATCACAGCTCGTCGTAATGACAGGCAATGTATGGTACCATATTAGAGGATAGTATGAATAAATGCTCTTCTCTTCCGATTCCAGTGCCCAAAAAACGGTTATTGAGGAATCCTTTGCCAATCGCCTAGGCATGCCAAAATAAACTACGGAACTGTGCACTGTGTCAGGCATAGGAGGTCATACTGAGACCTTCGAAAGAAACATAGTGAACCTTCAATAAACAAGAAAGGAAACAGACACCAGTCAAAACTATAGAAGAAAACCAAAGTAATAAGGGGAGACCAAGCGAGACCGTTTCGTCCCCACCATGTACGAGCTAGCATTAATATAAAGCCATTCCCGGGACTCGTCAGCATGAGAGAAATGCTTTATAAGTTATAGGAATTGTACGAAAGTATAACTAACCTATAGTAGAGGTAGCGTCAGGAATAGAGTGGAGAGTGGGCATTTTACTTTATTAGTGGAAAAATTTACTAAATTCCAGGCCCTCACCGAAACGGAACTAGCATATGTGCACACTTACCACTTTTTGTTAACCGTTGAAAAATCCCTTAAAAGCCTCAGTCCTTAAGGAGTTACATGCAAAAAAAAGAGAACGAAAACTTTTTTGGCCGGCACTGTATGTGCTAGCTTGGAGAAGGTGGGACATACGAAAAGATGGTGATACATTTTTTAAATTTATCAATACGTATAATTTCTTTGATATATCTACTATTCAAGATAGTGCTGAAGTTAATTCTGTCCATTACACTGTGCATATATTGCATGTTTATGTTCAGTTCGTAACTCCTGTTTTTAAAAAAACTGTTGTCTTTGGTTGGTATGTATTATATATTATAGATTCGTGCGTCGGTGGCGTGTGGTCGCTTGCTGTGCTCGCCCTGTTTTCAACTTCTTCTCTCGGCGTGTGTGTTTTTTGTTTCGTTCTCGATTGGTATCTGTTTGAGATATTTCAAGATTGTTTTCCTTTCTTGTGCTTGTCCAGTTTAGACTTGCAGTTGATACTTTGCTTAATTGGAATAAAGTTGCCGCTGGTGCGATAGAAGCCTTGCATTTTATCGATAGTATTGGTAGATCAGATCAAGCATGTCCAATAGAGTCCTCCGATCACAAAAGAACACTGTGAAAAGCTCCAGCATCTTCCATGAATACATCTGGTGGTGCAGGTGAGTCGGCAAATCTGTGTCAGACTATCTCTTTTAATGAGCTCTCAGCGTTTGAACTTGTTTCCAAAGCCATGCAGCTCAAGAAAGATCCAGTTGTCGGCGAAGTTCTTTTTCTCCTTTCTCAGAAAATTCCCCGAAATTCTCATGATATTGTCAGAGAAGGAGAGCGCAGCAAGAGTATTGTGATCTCGGGTTTAGTGGAAGGAGGTGAGCATCTCGAGCCTTCGGAATGTCAAGCTGATCTGCAGGCCAAGGTTACGGTAGTTCTTGACTTTCTAAAGGTAGAGTATATACCTTCTAGTGTGTACCGAATGGGTGTAAAGCACCAAGACGGGGGAGTGTCGTTTGTTCGCAATGTCGGCTCGACCAAGGGCGCGCGATAGTTCCTGTGGATACAATTAGCAACGACTCGCGCAGCGGCGGTAAGCTGACTACGGCGACTCGACCGCAGTCGACCAAATTCGAAGGCGCTCGCCTTCGATTAATGAAACACCTCACGAAGGGATTCGAATAAGCACTCATTGGATTCGAAACCATAGAAACCCATACATATTCTGAATCAGAATTTTATCCTCTATCGAATGAGCTAAGAAAGAACGCTCTTTCAGAAACACTAACGGCTGTAGTTCCTACACTTTGCTCTAAATCGTAAGCCACTTCCTCATTTACTAATTTTGAAAAACTAGCGAAAGGGACATTACACAAAGGATATCTTGTGTTATAAGAAAAGAATCGAGAATTGGGTTGAAGGGGAAACTCTGAATTAAAGCAGTCAAATAAGTCGGGCAATGCACTTCAATGTTCCTACCGCTACTTGGGTAATAATACTGATGTTCACATAAATAATTATAACAATAGTAATAACAATAATAATATCACTACCTGGCGAATTCTGCGATCCAACGCTAGTAGCCCTGAGGAGGACTGTTGGTGTAGTTATTGTTGAATAAGTACATTGCTGTAGATTATCAAGGTTAGAAGAGGATCCTTCTGTTACCTGTCCTTTTTTTTTCTGTTTCTTTTTTACCCTTGCACAGGTGTGCTCTTATATGACTGCACTTATGTGACTGCAAGTGCTGTTTCAACCTCGCGGCCCCCTAGGTTGATGTCACCGATTACTGGGGTCACATCTATTGATTATTAAACACGTCCCATCTATGGTCCGATTTGGATGGCTACTTTACGCTTTTCATTCCAAGTTTTCATAAACCGCACTTTAGCTTCTCATGGAATTATTAGCTTCGTGTTCTCTTTCATCAATTATTAAAAAGTTCCGTTAGTGTTACTGAAAGTGCGTTCCTTCTTAGCTCATTCGATAGAGGAAGAAATTCTGATCCAGAAAATGTATGGGTTTTCATGGTTTTGAATCCAATGAGTGCTTATTCGAATCCCTTCGTGAGGTGTTTCACTAATCGAGGGCGAGCGCCTTCGAATTTTGTCGACATCGGGACCGCCGACTACAATCGAGTCGCCGTAGTCAGCTCACCGTCGCTGCGCGAGTCGTCACTAATTGTATCCACAGGAGCTGTTGCGCGCCCTTGGTCGAGCCGACATTGCGAACAAACGTCCCTCACCCCACCAAGACAAGCCCTCGCTTGTAAAGGTGTTGTTACCAACGGCTACCCACTGGCGCACGGCTCTCTCAGATGCTCGCATGCTGCGTTTTTCTGACTGTGAGTTTTGAGGAGTGTATGTTAGCAAGACCATGACTCTGGACGAACCCAGGAAAGATCGGGAATTACGCCAGCAGGCGCGTGCATTAAATAGAGAGTGCAATGGCCGTCAGTGGGTTGTTTATAAGAGAGCGCTCAGAAGCGCCTCTGATCCCCCTTTCAGGGAGGGCATAAGAGATCGGACCAGGGTCAAGCGTGAGGTGCAGAAACCGCAGGGGGAGGGGTACCGAGAGCTCGCTGGCGGGGGGGGGGGTCGTACAATAGCCTGCGTTCTACCAAGTTACCTATTTTAATGCTTTTGAATTTTGTTTATATGCGAATATTATTTGTTTACTTAATGAAGAAGACTACAAGAAGACTCATGGTTGAACAACTGGGTTTTTCTTATCACCAGATACCGAGTAGTATGGAGAGAAATATCAATTTTGGTTTGGAAACATTGGAACATAGGAGGAAGCGGAATGATGCCATTCTTTACCATAAAATTATTCATCATATGAGCGGAATTAAGAATTCAGAATAAATGGCTGTGAGGTCAAACTCTACCAGAGCTGGTTGTGTTAAATATGATCCTGGTAGAGCCAAGCTCAACTGTAGACGTTACTCCTCATGAAGAGCAGCACTTTTATACCATAAGTTTCGAGCCAGAGGCAACATTCCTGTTCGACTGCCAGCATTCAAACAGTTTCTTCAGCGCCACTTAAGTTCCTAGTTTCCCGATGTCTTAGCTGCTCCCGCCTCGGAGCTGTTTTTTCGTCTCTGTGTAATTTTTCCTCCCGTTCTTTTGTTTTTTTTTGTTCTAGTTCTCGTCTGGTTGTTAGTATCTCTATTGATGTACCTCCCATATGTTTCTTCGGAGCGTTGTTTTAAACTTTTCTACGCACGACTGTGTTCGTGTAATAAATAAATAAATAAATAAATAAATAAATAAATAAATCAATGATACATTTATTCACTATTTATCATTTATTCGAATACATTTATTTGAAGTAATTTTTTTCCAGATCTCCCTTGCAGCGAGACACTCAAGAGTTTGAGTATTCCGGTATTCCACACATTATAGACGGATTTTTCACTCTCGGTTATTTCATAAATGATGTGTGCGTGGAAGAATAAAAAACACGATGTTTTTGTCGACGATCGACGTAAACATCTTCGATATATCGTCTAAACGTCCTGAACCGTCTATACAGAATCCTCAGCAACACCAGCAGCTCGCTTCTCCCGATTCAAAAATAGCGGAAGATATTACAAAGGTTTCTGTGCCACGGAGCCAGCAGTTGGCCGTGGATCCAAATATGATGATTCGGGTTGTACTTGCCACGCAGGTTGATTGGTGCCACTGGAGCCACACACACATCGAATCAGTAACCGTTTACCTCAAACTTGGGTAATTAAACCAACAAATAACATGTGAGATGTCGGTAAAAGCGAGAGCTAGGAATAAAAACACGTAAGGATTAATGGCGTGAGGAATAGTGATAAACACGTAAGGAACAATGGCGTGAGGAATAATGATAAACCTAAAGGAATAATTCGTAAGCAACGAGAATCATGTGAGCTTCATGGATTCTAAATTACGGCAAGGAATCTACGACAAGACGAGACAAGGAGTCTACCACAAGGAGTCAGAGATACGGTAAGGCAAGTGCTCAAAAATACGACAAGACAGGGAGTTTACGACACGACAAGGAGTCTACAACAACACGACGAGGCAAGGCGTCAGAGATACGACAAGACCAGTACTCAAATTTACGGCAAGACAAGGAGCTAATGGGGATGTGAAGGATACATGAGTACAACACGCGAACAATTGTCAAGAAGGAATCTACTAGGCAACGACAATTTTGAAGTGGTGGCCCAAAAACACGGTAACGGTTACTGTATATTCAAAGGATCTGTTTTAAAGGGTGTCCGAGGGGATCCGGTGCATAGGGAGCGCAGATTTGTGCAGAGATCGCGGAACCGCGATACCAAATCAGGTGGGGGAAAATCGGTTCGCAAAATCAATGATCTCCGAAAATGCGCTCAGCACAAACATTTAATTGTTCATCGAGGCGACAAAAATATTGGAGGTTGTTCTTCTTGTATAAATATGACTTTAGTCTACAGAATTAGCAGTGAAATCTCGACCATGTGAGGGGGCGGGGCTTGATTTTCACACGCTGAACAGGTATAATTCGAATGAATAGTGCTCGGTAAGTCAAGTAAGTAGGGAAAATTCGAATGAGTAGTACTCGGTAGGTTTTTTCAGTTACTGAGAAATGTGTATAGGATTGGAAACTAGAGGGAAGGTAGATTTCGACAGCATAAAAACATTCGTTCACATGTTAATTTCTACGGGACATGGAGTGGGAGGTGTTTTTACAAAATGGCCGCTCAAAAACCACACCCCCCCCGGATGACGATCCCTTTTTCAATTTTTATTTTGCAGTAGGAAGATGGCAAATATTATCTAGCTCTCGAGTCGGTTGGTGCTTTACCCAAATCGCACTTTGAGCTGAGATATGGTCATTTAAGTGAAAATCCTTTTTCCTGACCTGCATCAAGGAAACATAAGCTCCTCACCTAAATGACCATATCTCAGCTCATAGTGCGCTTTGGGTAAACGCACCAATCAATTCGAAAACCAGACGATATCCGCCATTTTCTTATTGCAAAACAAAAGTTCGAAAAAAGATCTTCATACGGGGCGGGGGAGTGCGATTTTTGTGTGATTTTTCTCAAAAATCAAGCAAAAAATTCAACTTAGCGGCCCTCTCATTTTAAAGGAAGGTTTTTGACACGACGAGATAGGAAATTTTCTCTAGTTTCCGAACCGCTTGTTGCATTTACACAAATCGCACTATGAGCTGAGATATGGCCGTTCAAGAAACGCTACTCATGCTATCGCATTTTTTCAGCAGCGCGTTGGATAAAATACAGAGTTGCGAAAGTTGTCATAAAAACGGCCATATCTCAGCTCGTAGTGCGATATGGGTGAAGGCATTAAGCGATTCAGAAACTAGAGAAAATTTCCTATCTTTTCATTTTAGAAACGTTTTTTTTTAATAAGAGCTTTATGCGGGGCCGCAAAGTTGAATTTTTCGCTTGATTTTTCAGAAAAGTCACACAAAACCCGCATCCCCCGTCCTGCATGAAGATTCTGTTTTCAAACTTAAGTTCTGTAATAAGAAAGAAGATGGCAAATATCGTCTAGTTTTTGGATTGGTTGGTGTGTTTACTGAGCTATTTAAGTGAGGAGGTTTCCTTGATGCAGGTCAGGAAAAAAGGTTTTCACTTAAATGACCATATCTCAGCTCAACGTGCGATTTGGGTAAACGCACCAACCAATTCGGGAGCTAGACGATATTTGCCATCTCCTGTTGCAAAATAAATGTTTGAAAAAAAGATCGTGATGCGGGGTGGGGGGTGGTGCGATTTTTGATTGGCCATTTTGTAAAAACAGGTGGTCCCATTCAGCCTTCCCGCTCTCTAACAAACCTACATTTTGTGTATCATGTGATATACCGTGAGAATGCCCTTCTTTAGGAATGTAAAAATATGTTCACTTTTTTAAGGACCGCGAAACCCGTGAGTCATTTTCATTTGAACGCAGAAACTTCGTTTTTTCTTCCACCCACTCCATGTCCCGTAGAAATTGACTTGTGAACAAATGTTTTTATGATGTCGAAATCTACTCTTCCTCTGGTTTTCAGTTCTATACGCATTTATCAGTAAGTGAAAAAACTTACCGCGCACTATCCATTCGAATTATACCTGTTCAGCGTGTGAAAATCATGCCCCGCCCCCTCACATGGTCGAGATTTCACTGCTAATTCTGTAGACTAAAGTCATATTTATTCACGAAGAACAACCTTCAATATTTTTGTCGCCTCGAACAGCAATTAAATGTTTGAGCTGAGCACATGTTCGGAGATCCTTGATTCTGCGAACCCATTTCCCCTCACCTGCTGGCTTCGTTGTACATAAACTTTTATAATGTCTTCCGCTGTTTTTGATTCAGGAGAAGCGAGCTGCTGGTGTTGCTGAGGATTCTGTATAGACGGTTCAGGACGTTGAGACAAGATATCGAAGATGTTCACGTCGATTAGCTTCCAACCGTTACATCAAATTTTGTAAGCCTCTGGTCACTGATAGAACTTCTAGAAAAATTATACGTGGATCTTCTACCTCATTTTTTAAAGAAGGGCGAAGATGTTGGGCTGTTCATGCAAAAAACATCGTGTTTTCTCCGCTCTACTCGAAATTGTATGTTGCTATTCTATATCTTTTCAGAACATCTTCATTTATATATTTTTTCCCTCCACGCATACATCATTTATGAAATAACCGAGAATGAAAAATCTCTCTATAATGTGTGACTCAGTTCAATATCTTGGTGTTCCATTCCATGTTTCTCTTGCATTTGTATCAAAACCGCTTCAGTGCTGAAGAACGTTGCGAGAGCACATGTATGTTCTTCGCTAGACTGAAATTCTTCCAGCAGCCTCATCGTTTCCTGAAAAAATAATATATATACCGGGAATATTCTGTTCGTGAATTGAGAGCAAACTGTGAAAACAAAAGAAAAGCACGCATATATTTCAACGCTGAGGATAGAAAAAAGGGGCTTGCAGACTCGACGACGAGCAGTTTGCGCGTCGAATTCCCCATTATAAGTGCACTTGAGCAAAATACGCTTGGACGAGCATTCTCGTCCAAGCGATGCCGTGTACGCCCCTAAAGGGAGCGTAGTATCGATCAATACAACAACGCTTCATTTTTCACTGATTCTCTACTCTTTTACTATATACTGCTACCAAATTTCAGTATTGAATTTCAGTTAATAATAACTTCAAAAAATTCTGTTTCATTATTTAGCCTTGTTTTGTACGTTGCTGCTGAGGTATAGTTATTCGAGTAATATTTTGAGCGTATTTTCGTCGCCACATCTATTTTGAGGTCTAATTTTTCATTTATTTTTTAAATATACTTTTTAATTTTTAATTAAATTTTTTTATTTGTACGAGACTATTCTGCTATTTGCCGCTTTTGTTTAGCGGTTTATAGACAAGAACTAGTTGATAGACTTATATCTCTGGAGATGCTAGGTTATTCGCAAAACACTGACATCGGTGCTAGTTTATTCGCAAAACACTGACACCGATGTCAGTGTTTTGCGAATAACCTAGCATCTCCAGAGATATAAGTCTATCTACTAGTTCTTGTCTATAAACCGCTAAACAAAAGCGGCAAATAGCAGAATAGTCTCGTACAAATAAAAAAATTTAATTAAAATTTAAAAAGTATATTTAAAAAATAAATGAAAAATTAGACCTCAAAATAGATGTGGCGACGAAAATACGCTCAAAATATTACTCGAATAACTATACCTCAGCAGCAACGTACAAAACAAGGCTAAATAATGAAACAGAATTTTTTGAAGTTATTATTAACTGAAATTCAATACTGAAATTTGGTAGCAGTATATAGTAAAAGAGTAGAGAATCAGTGAAAAATGAAGCGTTGTTGTATTGATCGATACTACGCTCCCTTTAGGGGCGTACACGGCACCGCTTGGACGAGAATGCTCGTCCAAGCGTATTTTGCTCAAGTGCACTTATAATGGGGAATTCGACGCGCAAACTGCTCGTCGTCGAGTCTGCAAGCCCCTTTTTTCTATCCTCAGCGTTGAAATATATGCGTGCTTTTCTTTTGTTTTCACAGTTTGCTCTCAATTCACGAACAGAATATTCCCGGTATATATATTATTTTTTCAGGAAACGATGAGGCTGCTGGAAGAATTTCAGTCTAGTGAAGAACATACATGTGCTCTCGCAACGTCCTTCAGCACTGAAGCGGTTCTGATACAAATGCAAGAGAAACATGGAATGGAACACCAAGATATTGAACTGAGTCACACATTACAGACAGATTTTTCATTCTCGGTTATTTCATAAATGCAGAGTTGAATACATCATCGTGTTCAGCGAGTCAAGCTCTATCGATTGATATGCATAGGTCCTGTGAAAAAGTTTAATAGAGCGTGAAAATCGGAAAAGAAAAAAATTATCATCAGAGCACGTCTGCTGGGGTGGACGAGTTTCCCGCTGGACAATATTCTCCATAATCTCCAGCAATGTTAGGTGATTTTCGACCAGCTATGAGCTGTTCTTCGAAAGGAGGGATAGGTAATTGGCTCACCACCTGAAATCATCTCCAGTGGATATCGAGGTCGCAAGGAATTTAGGCGGATTAACGGGGATTAGGGCGGATTTAGGTGGATTTGAGGTTTATTTTGCGAGACCAAGGTGCTGTTTCGGCTAAAATGACTCTCGGACGCTTAGACTTGTCTTGGAACCTACAGAAGTCGCAACGGAAATTGGCGGATTAACGGGGATTAGGGCGGATTTAGGTGGATTTGAGGGTTTTTTGACCACGCTGTACTCCGGCTGTCTATTTGCTTATTTATTTATTTATTCATTTATTGGTTTATTTATTTATTTATTTATTCATTTATTGGTTTATTTATTTATTTATTTATTTATTTATTCCAAAAACTCTTCTTCTTCCAAAAACTCGGCCAAAGTAGGCACGTGAGGTTACTTTGTTGAGTTGTAACTTTGTGGAAACTCAATACTTTGTAAAAATATACGTACATTTGAGCTCAGCAGCTCGAGATCTATCGTTTGGTATATAAATTATCTACATCTGAAAATTTTTTCAAAATATCGAATTTTTCTGTCACCATTTGTGAAATCGCATATATTGCTATGTTCAGGGCAGAATATCTGCCCAATTTTTCGTAGAAATACGCGGTTTTTGCTTTTATACTACGCAACTGCTGTTGAAAAATGCGAATTGATGAGAAAACCCTCTTCAAATGTTTCCGTTTTTCTGAAAATCGAAGCTAAAAAATGGAATTTTCAATATTTACAATTTTTAAAAAGTGGTTAAAAAGCTTCAAATTCATCCTTGTATGGTGCGTTAGGTATCAAATTAATGGAAATGATGCGCTGAGTACGAATCTGTCAAAAATTTCCATCCATCGATTGCACCGTATACATCGATTTCCTCGTCGTTGACAGGTCAGCCAGAGAGTGCGTTCTCCGACGCCCCGCCCCTCGCCCCTCCTCCTCGTGACGTCACCCCTGAAAAACAGCCGCAAGACCTATGAATTCATGAAAACTAATCCGGTTGAAATCTACATCGTTCGATAGCACTAACTGAGTACATTAAAATGTAGACATAGCAGTTCAAAAGAGCACCAACGAAAGGAGAAAATCGCCTTTTTTTGTTGAGTTTTTTTGTCAAATTTGAGTACTCTGCATCATTTCCGTTCGTTTGATACCTAACACACCATTCTCGAGGAAATTTTGAAGCTTTTCGAATATTTTCACAAAATGAAAAATTTCATTTTTTAACTTCGCCTTTCAAGAAAATGCGATTGGTACAGAAGGATTTGTTTTACTTTCAACATTTTATGTCACTAACTACGTAGCACAATAGAAAAAGCAGCGTCTCAGTTTGAAAAATTTGGCAGATATTCTGGCCTGAACATGGTGATCCATGCAGTTTCACAAAACGCACGTAATTTCCTCCAACTTTGGCGGGCTGTAGCTCAAAGGATAAACGAGGTCATACTAGCGCATTTGAGTAACCTATAGAAGACCTAGTCCACTTTAAGGAGCATACGACACGGCAGGCTCAAAGAGCTTCTGTAACCTTTTATAAGCTGTTGGCCCCGAGCCAAATTTTTCGCCGAAACGTTTGACAGCGATTTTCTCCTTTCGTTGGTGCTCTTTTGAACTGCTATGTCTACATTTTAATGTACTCAGTTAGTGCTATCGAACGATGTAGATTTCAACCGGATTAGTTTTCATGAATTCATAGGTCTTGCGGCTGTTTTTCAGGGGTGACGTCACGAGGAGGAGGGGCGAGGGGCGGGGCGTCGGAGAACGCACTCTCTGGCTGACCTGTCAACGACGAGGAAATCGATGTATACGGTGCAATCGATGGATGGAAATTTTTGACAGATTCGTACTCAGCGCATCATTTCCATTAATTTGATACCTAACGCACCATACAAGGATGAATTTGAAGCTTTTTAACCACTTTTTAAAAATTGTAAATATTGAAAATTCCATTTTTTAGCTTCGATTTTCAGAAAAACGGAAACATTTGAAGAGGGTTTTCTCATCAATTCGCATTTTTCAACAGCAGTTGCGTAGTATAAAAGCAAAAACCGCGTATTTCTACGAAAAATTGGGCAGATATTCTGCCCTGAACATAGCAATATATGCGATTTCACAAATGGTGACAGAAAAATTCGATATTTTGAAAAAATTTTCAGATGTAGATAATTTATATACCAAACGATAGATCTCGAGCTGCTGAGCTCAAATGTACGTATATTTTTACAAAGTATTGAGTTTCCACAAAGTTACAACTCAACAAAGTAACCTCACGTGCCTACTTTGGCCGAGTTTTTGGAAGAAGAAGAGTTTTTGGAATAAATAAATAAATAAATAAATAAATAAACCAATAAATGAATAAATAAATAAATAAATAAACCAATAAATGAATAAATAAATAAATAAGCAAATAGACAGCCGGAGTACAGCGTGGTCAAAAAACCCTCAAATCCACCTAAATCCGCCCTAATCCCCGTTAATCCGCCAATTTCCGTTGCGACTTCTGTAGGTTCCAAGACAAGTCTAAGCGTCCGAGAGTCATTTTAGCCGAAACAGCACCTTGGTCTCGCAAAATAAACCTCAAATCCACCTAAATCCGCCCTAATCCCCGTTAATCCGCCTAATCCCCGTAAATCCGCCTAAATTCCTTGCGACCTCGATATCCACTGTAGATGATTTCAGGTGGTGAGCCAATTACCTATCCCTCCTTTCGAAGAACAGCTCATAGCTGGTCGAAAATCACCTAACATTGCTGGAGATTATGGAGAATATTGTCCAGCGGGAAACTCGTCCACCCCAGCAGACGTGCTCTGATGATAATTTTTTTCTTTTCCGATTTTCACGCTCTATTAAACTTTTTCACAGGACCTATGCATATCAATCGATAGAGCTTGACTCGCTGAACACGATGATGTATTCAACTCTCCAAATTAATGAGTTTTAAGGGAGTTATTTAGGAGCGGCGCTTTGCGGCGCTCTGAAGCGCCCCGGGCCGCCGCATGGGCGATCGGGCATGTCCAGTACTGTATGCGTGGAGGGAAAAAATATATAAATGAAGATGTTCTGAAAAGATATAGAATAGCAACATACAATTTCGAGTAAAGCGGAGAAAACACGCTGTTTTTTGCATGAATAGCCCAACATCTTCGCCCTTCTTTAAAAAATGAGGTAGAAGATTCACGTATAATTTTTCTAGAAGTTCTATCAGTGACCAGAGGCTTACAGAATTTGATGTAACGGTTGGAAGCTAATCGACGTGAACATCTTCGATATCCTGTCTCAACGTCCTGAACCGTCTATACAGAATCCTCAGCAACACCAGCAGCTCGCTTCTGAATCAAAAACAGCGAAAGATATTACAAAAGTTTATGTACAACGAAGCCAGCAGGTGAGGGAAAATGGGTTCGCAGAATCAAGGATCTCCGAACATGTGCTCAGCTCAAACATTTAATTGCTGTTCGAGGCGACAAAAATATTGAAGGTTGTTCTTCGTGAATAAATATGACTTTAGTCTACAGAATTAGCAGTGAAATCTCGACCATGTGAGGGGGCGGGGCATGATTTTCACACGCTGAACAGGTATAATTCGAACGGATAGTGCGCGGTAAGTTTTTTTCACTTACTGATAAATGCGTATAGAACTGAAAACCAGAGGAAGAGTAGATTTCGACATCATAAAAACATTTGTTCACAAGTCAATTTCTACGGGACATGGAGTGGGTGGAAGAAAGAACGAAGTTTCTGCGTTCAAATGAAAATGACTCATGGGCTTTGCGGTCCTTAAAAAGTGAACATATTTTTACATTCCTAAAGAAGGGCATTCTCACGGTATATCACATGATACACAAAATGTAGGTTTGTTAGAGAGCGGGAAGGCTGAATGGGACCACCTGTTTTTACAAAATGGCCGATCAAAAATCGCACCACCCCCACCCCGCATCACGATCCTTTTTTCAAACATTTATTTTGCAACAGGAGATGGGTAAAAGTGGGTGAGTGAGGTACCTGGGTCAAAATAACCGATTTGGACCAAACATCGCATGTGGGGGTTATTTGGGTCGCTAATCACGAATCTAACATTAGTTTTTGAGTGTGCGCCCGTTTAAGGTAAGTTACGTTAGGTGATGTGTGCCTTCCATTTCTTCGGCAGCCGTTTGTCCCATCACAGAAATGCCTAGGGAAAAAATGAAGTATGGTTTTCGAGTACCTACAAGGTACCCTACATCCAGTAAAAGTTGCATCACGAAAACTTGGCACATCCAGAAAGGCTCTCCTTGTCAGTAAGTTCTCTGCGAGCACGCGATCTGTGACCAAGTTTATAGTTGTGTACCGTACACCAAGTCCTTCACATGAAGATGATGTAACTCTAATTGAACTGCTTGGGGACTTGATTTCTGAGGACCGTAGTTCTGAATGTTGGCGACTTTAACAGATTGGTTGGGTAAAATTAGGGTCTGCAAATTCATCAAGTTCCTTATTCCTTGATTTCTTTTCTGAAGCTGACCTGCGCCAATATGCCCTGGAACCCACTATTATATTAGAAGTAATGTTTCAGACATCGTTTTATCTACCCTTCCAAACGTAGCAACAGGGTCGTTAGGGGCTCCTGTAAGAGCGTCTGACCATTCGATTGTTAGCTTCAAATTACAGTGTACAATCTCTGACAAGATCACATTTCCGGTATCCGACTTCGCAAATGCGGATTATGGCAGCGTTAACGGATATTTAGCTGGATGTGACTGAATGTCAAAATTCGATGGCTAAATTTCAATGGCTGATTTGTTCGCTAGATTTTGTACTGTTATTTACCGTGCTTTATTCATTTATTTACTTTATTTATTTGATACACGAGTGGGCTCGTGTGGGGTACAACACTGGAACCTATGAAATCAAAAAGACAAACACGATACAGTACAAATATCGACAACGCTAAAAATTAATGGAAGACGCACAGAGTGGCGAAAATGAGCCAAATAAACAGCTAACAAAAACCGGAATACATTTGAGATTACAACTTAGGGGTTGAAGCAGCGACTAACAAAGGATCTAAAAGATGATAACCTAAGTGGGATCGCACCTTTTTTGCTGAGGTTGCCGTAAGCTAAGAAAGTCCAATGGGTGAAAAAGTTACGTCTAAGTAATCTTGTATCGCGGTTCCGCGATTTCTACACAAATCCGCGCTCCCTCTGTGCCGGATCCCCTCGGGCGCCCTTTAAATGGATCCTTTAAACATACCGTAATCGTTACCGTGTTTTAGGCTCCTTATCATTGCTTCCCCATCATTGGTAGACTCCACATCATCGTAACTCTCCTATTGTGTTTTACGTTGTTAAACTCCTCACCATCGTAACTCTCCTATTGTGTTTTACGTTGTTAGACTCCTCACCATCGTAACTCTCCTATTGTGTTTACGTTGTTTGACTCCTCATCATATTCATCAATGATATACTTGTTGTGTTACTCGCCCATATATCTCACGAATTACGGATATTATTGAAGCTCACCATTATAATCTCACGTGTTTTCCGTTATCACGTCTCCGTTATCGTCTATAGTTATTTCGTGGTTTAATTACTCAAGTTTGAGGTGAACGGTTACGGTTTTGACGTGTGTGGCTCCAGTGGCACCAAATTCAATCCGCGTGGCAAGCATGACCCGAACCAGCTTATGGTGCATCGGCTTCATTAGGACCAGACGCCGATAAAGAGGTACACAATTCGAAGAAATTGCGTTTTTTCCGACTCATTTCATTTGCATAGTAAAATAGTAAGTAAATGAAACTTACATAGTAAGTTTCATTTACCTCCCATTTTGAGAAGACTCCAAAAACGCGACACTTTCGTCTCACGATTTTTTCACTGTTGATTGGTTGTGGACTCCATTTGCTGTTGAACTCTTTTACACTTGTTGGACTATTTTTTTTGCTGGACTCTAACGGACCATGGCGACGCCAGTTACTTTGAAGACACAAAAGGCGCTTTTGACTAGGTATACAAATAACCTAAAACGCCTACTCAGTAACTGCGACGCCATTACCGCCCAAGTGCAAACAGACCATCTGTCCTCGGGCATGACAGCTGCCGAAAGGAGAGACACGGAACTCTTGCAAGAGCAGCTCCAACAAGCTACCAACCAGGTTCTGAGTGCGCTCAACACACTCACAACCACGGTAGACGCCAACATGCCGAACTTTCAAGAAGAAGAGAAAACGCAGTTCAACGACTACCTCGAGATGGTACAAGACACCGTGGAGCGAGCAACCATTCAACGAATATGGATCAATGCGCATTTAAAACTACTACCAACAATGCCTGAAAGTATAAACACTTCGGTTCTCGAGACCAGTTATGGGACACCACAGCCAGCAAGAGTGAAACTGCCGGCAATACCCATTCCGACGTTCGCAGGCGGTGTACTAGACTTTCAGAACTTCTGGGCGCTTTTTAGCGCCAACGTCCACAACCAGCCACTGACAAAACTGCAGAAATTCAACTACCCGATGAACGCGCTCCAGGGCGACGCCAAAGAACTGTTGAAACGCTACGTCGTCACTGACGCGAATTACGATCACGCAGTTGAGCTGTTACATGCAAAATATGGAAGCAAGGCGCGTCTAGAGACACTCTGCAAATGCAACTAGAAGACGCAACAGCGAACTCTACGGATATCGCAGGACAAAGGCGCCTTCCAGGAACCTTGTTTCCCATCGTAACGTAACTGCAACAGGAACACATACACCTCGACGGTTCATATTCCGCAAAAAAGATCCTAGCGAAGTTCTCACAGCCAATACAACGCGAGATACTAAAGAGACATCTCTCACAAGATCCAGACGAACAGGATTGGAGTATGAGACAAATTTTGGACGAGCTAGATAGACTAATCGCAACAGAAGAACGCGTTCAAAAAATGGTAGCACCACAACCACAGACACTTCGAAGATCGAGAGAAGGACGCGACCGACCTGCCCCCACAAGAACGCCAGTAAAACAACGCGACACCCCTACAACATGCATCTTTTGCAAATCGACGCAACACGCGCCGGTATCGTGTCCACAAGTATCAACCATCGTAGAGCGATGAACAGTATGACGCGGAACAACCGGTGTTTCAACTGTGCAAGAGCAGGACACACTGTAAGGCAATGTGCGAGTCGGGGTTGCCAGTTATGCCAAGGAGCACAACATCACCACTCGAATGTGCGAATTCTCCGGTACAAAAGACGAAGAGAAGAAAGCGACAAATGAAAAGGTTGCCCATTTCTTCAATACCACTATCGAGAAACGAGAAGATGGCTATTACGTACGCCTGCCGTACAAGATGATCATGCTCCATTACCCAGCAACAAAGCCATCGCTCTCAAACGTTTAAAAAGCGTCCTACAAATGCTGAAGTCACGTCCGGACATTCAGACACAATACCAGCAGACACTGGACAACCAGTTAAGCATGAGGATAGTAGAAATCATCCCCAACGACAGTCCACCGGAAGGACCACGCTTCACTACACCCCGGTGCAAAATTATAAGTTCACCCTGCAATTTGTCCATAACTACCCGAATAAGCTATTTCCGAGAAACAGTAATGTTAATATGATATTCCTCACTATCAAAAACCTACATACACAAATTCCAGGCACGGTGTCTTATCAATGCAAGAAGTTACGAATTTTCATCTAAAAAATATGGACAGGGACCGGTGCAAAATTATAAGTTCACTTTGAAAAAAAGTGGGTAATGTTAAAAATTTCAACGAGCAAATTGAATTTAATACTTCGCTACATCACCTTTCTTATAAACAACATCTAACATTCTATCTGGCACACTTCGAATAAGGTTAAAAATAACAGTTTGCTGTATATTAGCCCATGCATCAAGTATGGCCTCCTTCAGATCAGAAAGCGAAGCGTAAGTGGTTCCATTTTTGTACATTTGGTGTACAAGAATTCTTCACAAGTTCTGTATCATTTTTAGATCCGTAGAACAACTTAGCCACATCAGAAGTGGAATTTTATTGAAACTAAACCAGTTCATTGTTCACCTCGGCGTATGTATTGAGGCATTATCCCTACGTAATCTTCCGAAACAAGGTGAAATATTATCTACGAGCACTTCCTGGTAGTCTTTGCTGTCAGTGCGACACGAAACAAAGTCCTTCGCAACAGTTCCATAACCACAAATCACAGTCCAAAGCCTAATACTTACCCTGCCAAAGTTTCGCCTTGAGGATACCTGTGGATCTTTCCTCAAATCCCTCCAATAGCGTCAATATTTGTCGGGTCCATCGGGATTCCACTACTTTTCGTCGAATGATATCACGAAAAGTGAAGAAACCCTTTTCTGCACCTCCAAAAAAATTAAGGCATTCTGGACTCATCTCCTTCGAATTTGTGTTGATGTGTTCACAGGCGAACACCAACCTAGCAGGTTTGTGGTCCTTAGTCAAACAAAAGCTACGCTCCAAGACTTGATGAACGCTGTGTGGACTGCGATTCAAGCATTGCAGTATCGTCCATTTCGAGAATAGGAGGTCCAATTGACGTCGCAGATCCATCACGGGTATGATGCTGTTAGAGACCTCTCGAACTAGAAGGCTCTCATCTCTTCTAGACAGCTTCCTTTTACGACCACCCTTTTGTTTACTTTTGTAGGCATCCGTGTCCTTCAGATAACGATTGATGCAGCACAAAGACCGTCCTAGTTGAGCTGCTACCTTTTTGTTTGAAGGGCCGGCCGCATGGAGAGCATCTACTTGAGCTTGCTCAAACTGGAAAACCTTGGTGCCTTTCGGCATTACGGTTTCATACACGTTTTAGTTGTCTCTACGTTTTTGACCTATTTTTATCGCAACAGAAGCGTGAAAGCACTCGTCATAACCGAATTATTTCAAGTGAACTTATAATTTTGCACCGGTCCCTGTGCCTATTTTTTAAATGAGAATTCGTAACTTCTTGCATTGATGAAGCACCGTGCCTAGAATTTGTTTATGTAGGTTTTCGAGAGTGAAGAATATCATAGTAACATTGCTGTATTTTTGGAATAACTTATTTGGATAGTTTTGGGCAAACTGCAGGGTGAACTTATAATTTTGCACCGGGGTGTATATCCCACATCAAGCAGTAATCACGCCGCACAAGGAAACTACTAAACTCCGGATCGTTGTCGACGCCTCCTCTCACTTCAAAGATGCACCGTCCTTGAACGACGTAATGCATCAAGGTCCTACGATACTCCCGGTGATCTACGCAGTGTTGCTCAGATTTCGACTAAGCCCACAGGTGGCTATTACCGACATGGAGAAAGCGTTCCTTCAAGTGCGTCTCCGCGAGTCGGACAGAGACGCGACGAGGTTCTTCTGGATCCGAGACGCAAACAGACCAGTAGACGCAAATCATCTGCTGACGCTACGCTTCACACGCGTAACATTCCGTCTTAACGTGTCGCCATACCTTTTAGCAGGAACCATTCATCTCCGCAACTACGTACGACACAGACGCTTAGCGGACGAAATCAGCGAAAATCTGTACGTAGACCACCTGATACTCTCAAGCAACACGACCCACGAGTTGCGACAGAAGGTACTCAAGTCCAGACGCATATTTGCCGAAATGAACATGAACCTCCGAGAGTTCTTGTCCAACGAGTTAACGTTACAAAAGCAATTACCCAAGGACGCACACGCCAAATCAACGACACAAAAAGTACTCGGAGTTTCATGGGATTCAATTAGCGACAATATCACAATATCATATATCATATATGCTGCAAGTTACCAATGGACGAAAAACTCACCAAAAGACACGTCGCTCGTAGAATTGCGTCCGCATACGATCCACTCGGATGGCTTGTTCCTCTCTTGACACAAGCGAAACGCTTTCAACAAAGACTCTGGGAGCACAGGTTTACCTGGGACGAAGAACTGCCCCCAAAACTTCAACAAGAATGGCAAAATATCACCCAGAACGTAAACGGATTCCAGATGACGTTCCCGAGACACACCCTAGGACACTGCACCACAAAAGCCATGGCAGTCTTTGCTGACGCGAGCAATATAGCCTTGGCAGCCAGCGCCTACCTGGTCAGCGAAGAAGCTGCATCTCTCGCCATGGCTGAAAGCAAATTACACTCCGTTCACTCCAAGTCAACGATCCGGAAACTGGGACTGAACGCATTGACGCTAGTGTGCCGTTTAGCACGTTCGGTATACCAGGCGATTCGCAGTCGCACCTCAATCCAAATGGTGCACATCTTCTCGGATTCACACATTGCTCTAAGTTGGCTAGGACTGCCACCACATAATGCGAACGCAGGACGTTTAGTACATAACCGCCTAAAACAATTACGCAGTATCGTAGACTCCCTGCTTTTCGAAGGGATTGCTGTGCATTTTCGATATATAGCGACGGCGGAAAACCCTGCAGACGCTGGTACGCGAGGATTGACAGGCGATCAACTGAACGGCCACATATGGTGGACTGGACCCGCGTTCCTATGTCAACCTGAGGACCATCGGAGTTGTCCATCATGAGACCTTTGTCAGGAGTATACCAGCGACACCATGAGACACCAAGCAACGATTACCGTGCTCGGGACGGAAACACCGCAAGCAAGTGAAAAGCACAAAGAGAAGCCAAACGAAGCAGAGACACCTTTGATCGACCTCACTCGATTTAGCAATTTCCTCAAAGCAAAACGAGTGGTGGCGACAGTGTTAATAGCAATAAGGAAGTTCATGAAAGCACTTCCACTAACAAGGATATCAACAATGAGGACCAAAGCGAAATGGCTTCACGACTCACCAGATAACGGTTCAGTGGCCAAAAGCCAAATCATACGGAAGGAACGATTATACGTAATTCAAGATCACCAGGCAAAATACCTCACGCAGACGTACCGAAAGTCAGTAAAGAACACTGTACGACTCTTTCAAGACACGGAAGGGATTTGGCGCTCAAAGGGACGACTAGAACAATCGTCGCTCCCAAGCGAAGCGCAAACTCCTATATTCATTGCACCCAATTCAGAATTAGCATTACGCATCATTCAAGACGCACATGGACCATACCACCAAGGGGTGGATCATACCATGGCAACAGTGCGGACACAGTATTGGATACCCAAACTCAGGCAGCAGGTCAGAAAACATATCCAACGATGCGTTCCGTGTAGACGACTCAACGCGCTTCCATACGCGCATCCAGACGCATCAGATATCCCCCCAACGAAGAGTTTAACGATGCCGGACTTTTCAACACATAGGATTAATTTCTTCGACCTGCCTACTTCGATGGAATCGGACACGAGCAGAACGTATGGCTGCATCGTTACATGCACAACGACACGCTTGATCCACCTCGAGATGGTAGACAGCATGGGCACAGAGGACTTCATTAAAGCCCTGAGACGCTTCATCGCGAGACGCGGTAAACTAGACACGATAACATGTGATAATGCGCCAACATTCCTCCTCGCGTCCCACATCTTAGCGAGCGGAGTGGCAGGCCAGGAGCTGAATGTGGAGGTAGAAGATATGATCGCTCTCAGAGAAATTGTATTGAGGCACATCACACCATGCGCACCTTGGCAAGGTGCATTTTATGAAAGACTAATAAAGTCCATAAAGCATGCCCTCTACAAGGCAGTTAGAGGGACACACCATCGTTCAGGAGACCACCTATGAACAATCCTAGCAGAAATCGAAGCGTCACTCAATACACGACCACTTACTTACCAATCGGAAACACAGGAGGAGTGGTCCTCAGTACGCCCAATAGACTTCGTCCAAAAAGATTTATCGCTGCACCTACCAACGACAGCTTTGTGGTGTGCCCAACGCAAAAGGATATGGATGACTGCTTTGCGATACTCAATGAGCAGTCAGAGCACATATCGTTCACACGGGAAAAACCCACAGACAACTGGCTGGCTTTCCTCAACGTCCACGTCCAACTCACCGAGGGGGTTTCAAAACAAGATGGTACCGGAAGCCTGCGTCCAAAAATATCATCGTGCATTACTCCTCTGCTCACCCTGTGGCAGTTAAGAAAGCTATCGCACTGAACATGTTCCGTACCGCATCTATGGTGTCATCCGATGCCACCCAAAAGCGCCTCTCTTTGTGCATGGCCCGCGACATCGCTAAACGTAACGGTTATCTCTGTCCGGAGCGGTCAAATGGAAGCAGAAGAAGATCGGCTGGTGCAGACAGACTTGGAGAAGACAGAACGAAAATTGCATTTCCTGTGCCGTTCATCTCTGACGGTATAAGTCATGCAATACGAACATGTCTCAGAAAGGCTGATCTGCATGAGTTAGTAAGGGTGGTAGAAATACCACCCAGAAACCTCAAAAGCCAGCTTGTTCGTAATCGCTTGTATGACCGCATATGCACCACACCGGGTTGTCCCATCTGCCCCTTCGGGAAACCGGGAGATTGCATGGTTGCCGGTACCGTTTATCTCATCAAGTGCCTGTCATGCGAACAAGAGTATGTTGGGGAAACATCTAGGCCGCTATGTGTAAGGGTAAAGGAGCACCTTGATGGCTTGCGAAAGTCCAATCCGGCAACCCCTCTGGGCGACCACAGGGTGCGCGCGCACGCAAACAGCTGTTTTAGCGTCGCAGTCTCCATCTTAGCGCGTGAAACCGAAATCGCGGCGCGACGTACGCTAGAAGCGCTTTGGATTGCGGCCAGGTCTCCTAGAATCAATAGGAAGGACGAGTGTGTGGCGGTGACCCAGGAGCTGGCACCGTTCGTCGACATGTGTGGTCTTGACCTACCAGGTCATGCCCCAGAAGTTCTCTAGGCGGGTGGTCCCTAGGCGTGAACCCTCAGTCACCCACGTATCCTACCAGCTACGGGTGTGTAGTGGACCTCACTAGTCCACTTATAAAAAGGTTAGCCTTTTCTGACCCCCTTTTTCATTTGCTCGATGGTCATTCAGTTTTCTCTTATTTTTTCTGAGAATTTGATGCGGCGTTGAGTGGGTAGTTTCTCAGGTTGAACTCGACTTGTTCCAGGCTCTGAAGAAGGCGAGGACGCCGAAACGTCAGCCCGAATAAACTGTAATATCAATCTTGGTTTTTGGCTTCAAGTACAAGACTTTCCAAGTTATACAACAACATCATTAAAACTTGTTGTCGCCTTAGAGATATTGTTAAGAACATTCATTTGCTTTCTTTGCGTGTAGGTTCTCTCAGCACTTCCCGAGACACATGGGCCGAAAAAAACGCCAAGCAAAGGATCTTGGAGGAAAGAACAGACAAGCTCAAGGCACAACTGGCGCTAATCCAGACACAATTCGCAACGCTATGGGTGACGCCAAACCTACTGTTCGCACTCCACCGCCTAACACCGAACGTCTGGAAAGTAATGATGGACCGCCCAGCAGTGCCATTCGACGGAGCATCAGTAGTGGTCGAGAAGGACATCATCGACAGAACGATTTCCGATCAATTTGACGCCCTCAACGACGTCACAGCACACCTCAAGCACATCAGATCGGATCTGGACGCAGTCGACGAACAACAACAGACGTCCTTCAGACACCAAGTCCTTGACGCACTCGCATACATCTCGGACCAAGTGACTAACACGTGCGAAAAAACCGACGCAGAACAACACACAACCGAGACCATAGCTACAAAAGGTACTGAACATGACACCACAACACCGGCCGTCGAAGAGAAGACACCACTGTATCCAGACTTAGAGGTCTTGGAAGAAGACAAACTGGGCATACCACAAACCGAAAGCGAGACCGAGTATATGGAAGACACCGCCACCCTACCAGAAGCGGAAACAAATGCCCGAAGAACCCGCGCAGCCACAACAAGCTGAAAACATTGACGACCAGATGGAAGACGACGACGATCTCATAGAGACCGACGACGCCGATGACAACGACGACGAAGAAGAGGCAGAAGACCCGCCTCCAAGAGAGGACAACGCTCAAGCACATGCCGACGCAGAGGCAGAGCACAGACGCCACGCCCCACCAGAACAAGCACCACAGGACATCGTGACGCAGCTCAGAAATCAGCTAAGAAACGCCAGACAGGAGGTAAGAGACCTCAGAGTTATGATGGCGGAGCTCGAAGATCTGGAAAAATGTCCGCCTCGTCTGTTTGATGTCGCACCCATCCGGGCACACGAACGGAACATGCCATGCGTGTTCTGTAATCAACGAGGAAGACGCTATTCAGATAGCTGTAACATTTGTCCCAAGGTCGAGGAAAGACGCCAACTCTTAAGAGAAGCGGGACGCTGCAACATGTGCCTGGACTGGTGGTGCAACGGTTCCCGCTCATGCAGGAAATTCGACGCCGAGTGCCACCACTGCCGCAAGACGGGACATAGTGCGACAATCTGCCCCCTACCCGAAAGAACCAGAGAAATAGAGGACAGACTCCACGAGCTGAGACGCACACACGAAGAGAAGCAAATTCAAATCAACTCGATTAAAAGAAAAGTTAGACGCCGAGGGATTGAGTAAATAGCACAGCAGACACCCGGAACAGACCTTTTCGCGGAGGGGGGGGGGGGAAACGCGGTTCCGCGATCTCTACACAAATCCGCGCTCCCTCTGTACCGGAACCCCTCGGGCGCCCTTTAAATGGATCTTTTAAACATACCGTAACCGTTTCCGTGTTTTAGGCTCCTTATCATTGCTTCCCCATCATTGTTAGACTCCACATCATCGTAACTCTCCTATTGTGTTTTACGTTGTTAGACTCCTCACCATCGTAACTCCTGTTGCGTTTTACGTTGTTTGACTCCTCATCATATTCATCAATGATATACTTGTTGTGTTACTCGCCCATATATCTCACGAATTACGGATATTATTAAAGCTCACCATTATAATCTCACGTGTTTTCCGTTATCACGTCTCGGTTATCGTCTATAGTTATTTCGTGGTTGAATTACCCAAGTTTGAGGTAAACGGTTACGGTTTTGACGTGTGTGGCTCCAGTGGCACAAAATTCAATCCGTGGCAAGCATAATCCGAACCAGCTTATCTTGGCTCTACCAGGACCATATCTTACACACCTTCTCCTCGTGGTTGCTGTCCACAATTTCAATAAGGCCTTGATACCGCACTTATGATGAATAATCTTCTGGAAAAGTATCAAATCGTTCCTTTTCCTTCTATGCTCCAGTGTTTTAAAGCCAAAATTAAAATTCCTTTCGATACTGTTTGGTATTCGATGATATGAAAACCCCAGTCCTCGTAACATTGGTTTTCTTGTGAAGTTGTTTTGAACCCTTTCTAGTGCCAAGATACTCTTTTTCTTATAGGGACTAAACACAGGCGTTCATGTTGTACATTGCCTGAGTTCCTTTTTTTTGTAGTCAATTCGCAGTGCTTCAAATACTTCGTCAACAGCTTCCATAGCCTCGCCACCAATCGTGTAATGATGACAACTATTGTTCTTGCCTAAGTGGAGCACTCTACATTTCTCTTTTGACAGCGTTAAGTTCCACTGTACAGACCTCTGAACAATTTCTGTTGCCGAATGAAGGGCACTTGTTTGTATAGCACTATCCGCTAGCCCATAGATCTTGAAATCGTCCGCAAACGCACAAAATTCAACCTGTTGCGTGGAAAGCATATTGAGAAGATCCGGTGCGTAAAGAATAAAAGAATCGATGATAAGACTCTTACGTGGGGACCGCCACAACTTATACATTTATTGTCACAAAATCAGTTGTTGACACGCACCTTAAAACTACGATTATTTACAAAGGATCTAACACAACTAATTATTTGGGGACGGATCCCCACTGAAGACATAAAGTAAAACAGTTTTTCAGGGCAGACTATCGAATGCTCTGCTAAAGTCGAAGTACACTAGGTCCACATTACTGCCTTGGTCGATGGCCTTATTCCGTAAATCAAGAGATTGGATCACTGCTGTAACCGTGGACTTGTTACTCTGGAAGCCGTTTTGCTTGGGCGAAATAACACAGTGCTGAGCGAGGTGCTCCTAAATCAAGTTAATTAGTAGGGGAAGGGAAAGTTGTAAGAGTATGACAGGATGTCACTTATTCTACCTCGAGCGTAAATGGGATATGGATTTATAAGAACTGCCCCCATCCAGCATTTAATGCGAAAACAGATTCAGTTGTAGAAAAGGACCGTTGTATATGTATGAGTGAGTTGTGTGTAAATATGATCTAGTATTCGACTTGGGGCGTAGAATACAATAGGGAAGGTAGCAATTGAAGGTATGTCAAATCTCAAGGCATGATTATGTAGAAGTAAAAGGAGTGTGAGAAACGAGCTTACCTAGCCTAATTGTGGAAATGGTGATGAGATCGACGAGATCTACGGTTGCAAATATATAGTTAATATGTAGATGTGGTTGACAACTCGTCCACATCAGGGCCTAAATTCATGACGGGTGTCGGCACAATATACCCAAGAATAGACCTCGGTCGGCGCTAGTATTCGCATTCATGAACGCGCAGCGGAGTTTATTTGGGGGATATCGCGGGGGTCTATTCTACTCCGCTGGTGCGGCGATGTATCGAGCGGCCCGCTGCAGTAAAAGCGCTCCAATGTTAATACCAGCACATAAGCTGATATGCCGCTCAGTTCCCATTTTCACCTTTAATTTCTCAAAGTCTGAAAGGAAAATAATTCTGCTAGTGAATAACCAGAGAACGTAGTTGAAATTACAGCGCAAAACCAAAGCGAATAGCGACGGATTACACGCTAGAAAAATGTTGACAAAAAATCGGACCTATCGAATTGTGAACTAACGACCGCTTACCCATAACAGCCGTGATCACGGCCGTTGCATTGCTTCACGTCGGGTATTGTAAACTCGATTGTCATGAATGCGAATATTGAGGGGATGATCTTATCTCGCCCAGAGTGTTATATACCCCAAATTTTCGTTCATGAATTTAGGCCCAGGTTTAACGTGTGACACTATTGCGAAATCTAATGCTTTGTAGGGTTTAGTGGATGGTGCAAGACGGGATGTATAGGAAGCTATTAGCAACTAGAAGACACAAGTGCAAGCTGTGAAAAAAAGAGTGTTTGAATTTGTGATACATAATTAAGATGTTCATGAACCACACGGACGTGTTGCGTGTAATGAGACATACGGTATGAAATCCGAAATTAACTGCAACCTAAAATTTGGGTTTTCGTCTGTCTGTATAATATTACTGCACTTCTTTTATTCAAGCAATTGCTATCTTTTATCTGCTTGTGTTCTTAGTTCTTCTATTAATTTGGCGTGATTGTCGAAACTGCGTCTATTTTTGTTGGAATTTGACCTAATGTGTGGTATTTTCATGTGTTGTATCGCCCGTTGGAAGCGTTATTATTAACCGGCGTATCAATTGGATGCAGTTGAGTATATTGGTATTAACTGCGATTATAATTATTTGTTAAATGAGTAATATTGGTGATTGTTTCTTAGTTGTATGGTGTAATTATGTGTTTTTATTTTCTAAATTATTGTTAAATTAAGTATTGTTACTAAGTACTCATAACCATACTTTTAAATCATGTTCAAGTTCTGAACTTAATATAGCGGAAGTATTCGTAAATTTGAGTAAGCATTTGCTGTTGTTAATATTGGCATTGTTGGGATCTTTTATAGTTAAAAGGGACCATAGCCCAAAAGGATGATACTAGTCACCAAGAAAGAGTTAATGCCGAAGTGCTAATGTAATGGGTTTGTATTCCTGGATTGCCTTGTCAGAAAAAAGCTTCATTCGACAATATATTGCAGGACTTCGCAGAAAGAATTTCAGAGTATGCTGTAATTAGTTCCAAGAATGTTGTATTAGTATAGGTAGAGAGACAAGAGGGTTTGGTAGTATATATTAAGGTATCCTAAGGAGTTACCGAGAGCATTTAGTTGGCCGACATCCGCAGGATTAACAAGTGGAGGTCATGCACTCCGAGTGAGGAAGGAGTTTTAACTAATAGAGCATGATTTCAAGTACAGACTAACATTACAGGTGAAGAAGAGTTATGACTTCTGGAATTATTTCTTGAAGACCGGCCGTCGAAAACTTTCTAACTATAACTGGAAGAATAACCTGGAAATTCGAATTATACGGGAGAAGACCCGCGCCGTCCAGGGAGTTGAAAGTCTTGCGTAAGATTTTTGTCATGTAACATAAGTGGATGCAGTGGTATTAATTATTATGTGTAGGTTATTTTTGAGTATACGAGATCAAGATGCTAATTTAGTAAAAGGAAAGATAAAGATAGGAATGCTAGAGGTGAGCTAAATAATATTTTCTGTACGCCTTAATAACCGTTATATTATGTTGTGGTGGTAATAAGTATTATTATTAGTTCTTTACTACGTCTTTAATGATTAACTTACTATCATTCACTGATTAACTATATGTATGTTTTGTGTAACATCTCTTGTGAAGTATTAATTATGTAAGTGGTGTTAGCCGATATCTCCTTCTACTGTTGTGGTACGTCTAAGCATGGATTCAAAAGGTTGGAATGGATCTCCACTATCTGATATGTTGAGTAATCGTGAGAAAAATGATATCAGGGTAGGATAGCTTAGCTAGATGATAATTGTATGAAGGTATGTACTATTTTTTTCAGACTGGTTGATTGAAATTTGGTAGTTTGGAGCAGAAGGCAATGTATGGTACCATATCAGAGGAAAGTATGAATAAATCCTCTTCTCTTTCGATTCCGGTGCCCAAAAAACGGTTATTGAGGAATCCTTGGAGAAAAATCCAATTGCCTAGGCTTGCCAAAATAAACTACGGAACTGTGCACTATGTTAGGCATAAAAGGTCATACTGAGACCTTCAAAACGAACATGCTGAACCTGCAAGTTAGTACAGTATACGGGGAAGAACTACAACTAGAAGTTCAAACAAAACCCGTCATAACTATCGGTTTTCCAAGCGTCAATCTCAGCTCAATTGACGTCGAATTCTTAAAATCGAATAGCATCTGCATGACCATTTTAAAAAAATACGCGGCGAACATGAAATAGCGCACATCCTTATGGATTCAGATCATTATCACGATATAGCCACAGGACCGGTCAATGCTGTGAAAACACCAACAGGTCTTCACATAGCGAAAACGGTGTTCGGGCCTACCATTTACGGAAAAGGCGCGCAACACTCAGAAAATGAAAAGGGAGCAATATGCTACGGAGTGAATTCTATCCAAGAAAATAGCGAACACGAAATCCTACAGAAAATGTTTGAACTAGAAGGGCTGGGAATTTCCAGTGAAGAGTGTCGGCTAGATGAAAAGGTTCACAATTATTTGGAAGACTATTGGAAGAAAATTTCCTTCGAAAGTCACGTAACTGCGCCTTTTCCACTAAAGCAATACATATCTGAAGTCGAGGATAACTATAGCATAGCTATTCGGCGACTGGATTCACTTCAAAAATCACTTCTCCAAAGTCCACAAAAGCAAAAATGGTACTGTAAAATACTACAAAAGTGCCAACAGGAAGGCATGATAGAGGAAATTTCGGAAGCAGATGAAAATGCTGTAAGTGCTTGCTAAATTCCCACAAGGGTTTATGTCGATTTCCATGGCTAATACATGTAAACCTGCCACCAGAGAAGACAACCTAATTCAGTATATATTTATAGGCTTCATTTAGTAAAAGTAGTAACAGAGTAACAGTCCAGCGTACTAAATATGGCTCTCGCCACCTTTCTGAACAACAAAAATTCAGAACTAGCGAAATAAATCGCAGATAACATATATGCAGACAACATACTGTTGAGAGCGGAATCTGTCAATGAAGCGCTGCAGAAATATCAAGCTTCTAAATCATTTCTCGCCAAGATCGGGATGAACGTAAGAGAGTATACTTCGAACTGCGACCACGTAAACCAACTAATCGCAAAAGAGGACGTTTGGACGCCACACACATCAAACTATTAGGTGTTCTACAGAAGCTAGAAAGCGATGAGTTCGAGGTTACGACAAAGTTTCCAAGAGCTCACAAACTGACGAAAAAGGTTATTGTCAGTCAGATTAATTCAGCCTATGACACAATAGGGCTCGAGGGCCCACTGCTCGTCCGTCTTAAATCTATGATGAGAGAAGTGTTTAACTCCGGGTCTGATTGGAAAACCGAACTCGAACCAGAAATACTCGAACAATGGAATCGATTACGCAGCGAAGTCAATAACGCGAGCATCGTACGGTACACCGGCCAATTAACAGCGCAACCTCAGGGGCGGAGTGGCGCCTGTGGGCATTCGCAGATGCGGGCAAGGCAGCAATGGCGACCGCACGTCCATGCATTGTGTCAAATCAAGGTCAATTTCCAATCTGATCAGTGTAAAAACACGACTCCTCCCAAAGAAGTGCCATCAGACAATACTTCGACTAGAATTAGCAGGTCTGTTTATGGCCATTCGTCTGAGTAGATCAATAATATCCAACGTAGGAACCAGGATAGAAAGAATGTCAATTGCAACCGATAACGAAGTAGCTCAAATCTTCGAAATACTATCAATATTCATCTCCATTATGCGAGAACGGATAAACAACATAAAAGCATCAATAGAAGCGATGGGAGTCTCAGTATCATTTTTCCATGTTGATACTGTTCACAATCCAGCCGATGCTAGAACAATAGGTCTAACAACGGAAATCATAATTAGTCAGGACTAGGTCTACGGCCCACGATGGTTAGAAGAAAACCCAGCCACGACAGTTTTGAGAGAATATGTCACAGAGGAAAATCCTGAGAACATAGAAGTAGAGCTCCCTGCCATAATTCATAAAAACTCCAAAGAAAATTCTAAAAACCCTTTTTCAGTGGTCGAGCTAACGCGATTTTCGACTATGCAACAAGCATTAACCCATTGACGACCGCGCGCTCTCTGCGTGTCTGGCGCGGGGGACCGCGCACGTGCAGTGATGAGAGTACCACAGCTGCATTAATTGTTTTCAAAATGTTTAATCATTAGAAGTAAACGTTTTTCAGACCCTTTTTTGAGCTGGTTGAAGGGTCGTTCACTTGATGAATATCTTGAGGCATTGATAAAACGGAAAATATAAAATGGGTAGTAACGCTAAATGGATTTTCGACAAAAGGTGTGTCCCACCGGCGGGACACACGGTCCACCGCGGACCACAAGGTGTGTCCCGCCGGCGGGACACGCGGTCGTCAATGGGTTAAGAGTCGTCTCGATCGTCGGAAAAACGTCGAAAAAATGGGCAGCGAAAAAGGTTCTCCGCTGGTGACTGTTTCGCAATTCAGTGATACAGGAGAAATCACGTCGTCCGACATCGAACTCGTAGAACGCAAAATTTTCGTTTAAAAACAGATAATCGACACTTTAAGCGATCTCCAGAGGCGCTTTTCAGATGAAATTCTGATTAAAGAGAGCAACGGAACCATGAGGCGTCAGTATCGCTTACAAAATGCGGTTATTCCCAATGATACGAAAATCCCAATTTAAATTCCGCAAAAGTCAGAACTAGTGCCCTTGATGGTGCAGCAAGTTCATAAAGAAAATGCTCGCTGTGGGGAAGAACACACTCTCACAATAGCCCGCCGAAGTTTTCGGATTCCGCTTCTTTCCAACGGTTTCAAAAAATACATCAAAAATTGCACCACGTGTAAAAGATATCAAGGTCTACCATTATGAGCTATGCTAATGCAAGGCCTCCCACCATATCGAATAGTTGTATCAAAACCGTTCGAAGCTACGGGCTGTGACTTCATGGGACCATTTACATCTAAAGGTCAAGAAAAGACGTACATCTGCCTCTATAAGAGCAGTCCACCTCGAAGTCGTAGAAAATTTGACAACAGCCGCAATTTGACGACAGCTTCACACGCTTCACGTCAAGAAGAGGTGTTCCCAAATCAATGCGCAGTGATTATGGGGCAAATTTTAAGCAAGGTGAACAAAATATAGCCACCATGTTTAAGAACGGTGTCGCAACAGGCGATTCTCTCATGTCCTATTGTGCATCAAAAAGAATCAAGTTGATATTCAACCCACCAGCATCCCCGTGGATGGGTGGAAATTAGGAAAGATTGGTTGCCTCAGTAAAGAGAGGCACTAATTATTATAAATCAATATTCGGTGAGGGATGGGCGATAAGAAAGAATCCCTTTGGGGAAAGAAGCGCAGGTGGGGGTGGGGGCACTTCTAACCGCCATGCGTTGAAAATAAACCTATAAGTCTATTTTTGACAGACTCTGTCTTTCCTAGTCTATACACGACTCTTGGAAAGCACTACTCAACATTCAAATGCCTAAATACATTGAGAACGCTATCATAATCATATTGAAGCGTATGAGCCAAATTATCAGTGATGAGCTCAGGAATCCCGCTAATTACTGCAGATTTTTCCTTTTTCCGGACTCGTGCGGTACGATAAGGGTAGAAGGTACAAATACTGCATTCGAGTGCACATTGGATGATTGGGACACTTCGGAAAAATTTGCAAACTCATCAGAATGTATGTCCAGATCGTCCGGTATGCCTGTCTTTTGCGGAGTTGTCGATTCTCCTCACGTAGATCATCACGTGCACGACTGTTTGGAACTCGTCAAGGAATTTCGAAAACGCTATTTTCACGCAAATAGGCACATCGGTAGAATTGTTGTGCTCGTTCAGTACGTCTTCCACGGAAAAATCGTCAGGAACAGTTTCAAAATACACAGGTAGAGAATCTTGGGCGATCATTCTGCGTGTTTTGACCATAGCAAATCAAGGCGATCGATGGATGGTGTGCTGACGACTGTTAAATCAGAAAACAGAAGGCGATAGCGGAATACAGTTTAGCAAGCGAGTTGCCTACGCCAGAATAGATGGCCGTATTCAAAGGACAGGAAGGGAGCAGTACTAGGATAACAGTTCACAGCACAGGGTTTCGAATGGAAAACTGGACAGAGGGGGGTACAGACCAGCCGCACGCTGTCCACACACCTTCCGGCAGTGCATTACCTGGGTACGCACTAGTTTAAAAGAACCCTTGAAAATAGTCTCTGCTCCGGCTCCTTGCTTGTAGCAGTATCTTAGGCCAGCTCACTGCTGACGTCATGTTAACGTCTGTTTACACTTGTATATTATGCACACCTCTAATGTGCTCTACACTCTCGAACCTATTGACCAGAATTTATAGTGATCCGACTGCACCTCATTATCGCACACGCATGGCGGATTGTTGCATTAGGGACACTTATGGTCTGTTACAAATTTATCCTCTTGATGTTCTTAAGATACTAGTGTCTCTCAAGCCATCTACTTCGGTGCCCTATGATGGCATACCCCAGATTTGTTTCAAAAAGTGTGCGAAATCCTTATGTAAACCGTTGACTTTTGCATATAATGCGTTGCATCGCCATTGGAATCGGTTCCTCGCATATGCAAGAACTCGTTTGTGACATCAGTATCTTCCTTAAGATTGCAAATCCTACCTCAGTTTCTAATTTCAGACCTATAAGCATTTCGCCTGTGCCATCAAAGATTTTGGAGATACTTGTTAGAAATGAAATGAATACGTGGTTGATTACTTGACCTAATGACCATATTTCTAATTCTGAGATTGTCGCAGGCTTAGATTTCAAAATCCTCAGATGTGACCGGAGTTGGGGAAAAGGAGGTGGTGTATGCTGTATCGTTGGAGAGTGCTATTACACTATTTTTGTTAAATCCTCAGCTGCTGGTAAATCAGAGCTACTGTGTTTTGAACTATATAATTTCGATATCACATTAATCGCTAGGTTTATCATTATATGTAGGCTGCCAAGTTCGTCTATGATTGATGATGAAAAGTTGGTTGATGTTCTAAGTGTGCTCTGCTCCGTTCCGCAAAATCTTGTTATCCTGGGGGACCTTAATCTTTCAGTGGACTGGAATCGTCCAACAATGAACTCTTCGAATAGGCTCGTACAGTTTTTTGATTCGTTGAATCTAAGACAGAATGTATTGACTCCTACTAGGGAACCTTTTCAGGACACCATGGCGGATTGTTGCATTAGGGACACTTATGGTCTGTTACAAATTTATCCTCTTGATGTTCTTAAGATACTAGTGTCTCTCAAGCAATCTACTTCGGTGCCCTATGATGGCATACCCCAGATTTGTTTCAAAAAGTGTGCGAAATCCTTATGTAAACCGTTGACTTTTGCATATAATGCTTCTCTTTTTTTGGAATCGGTTCCTCGCATATGCAAGAACTCGTTTGTGACATCAGTACCTAAGATTGCAAATCCTACCTCAGTTTCTAATTTCAGACCTATAAGCATTTCGCCTGTGCCATCAAAGATTTTGGAGATACTTGTTAGAAATGAAATGAATACGTGGTTGATTAGGCGGAACCTTTTCCCTGATGAGGAACATGGATTTACGAAGGGAGCGTCTACAACAACTCAAGTTTTGGATTGTATAAATGAGTGGTTATCAGCACTGAACAACAAATTACGTGTGGATATCATTTATTTTGATCTGTCTAAGGCATTTGACCGGGTGAGCCACGTGAAACTCATTTCCAGACTCAAGTCTCTAGGTATAGTTGGGCCTATGTTAAATTGGTTCAGATCTTACCTTTCTGACCGTTTTATGTGGGTTAAGGTTTGTGATGCCTTCTCTGGTAACTTTCCAGTTACTAGTGGGGTACCTCAAGAAGGCACTCTATCACCACTTCTTTTCCTTCTGTATTGCCTTGATCTGCCTTCTAGATTGAAAACACATCATGCAGTCAAGGTGCAAATGTATGCTGATGATATTAAAATCTATGGGGTTTTCGATGATAGCAATAAATTTTCGGTCTTCAAAGCTCTCAATGAATCTATTGTGCGCTTGATGGACTGGGCTAAGGAATATGATATCCCAATAAACTTGAATAAGTCTTTTGTTGTTCATCTCGGTAACGGTACAATTTTCCAGTATAGATACGGCGATGTAGTTCTAGAGGTTAAAGATCAAATTAGAGGTCTGGGTGTTAGGATTTGCTCTAACATGGATTTTTCCAGTCACATCAATGATGTGGTGCGCTGTATACAGACCCAAGAAGCAGAGTACAGGCGGCTGCTGGAACATCTTCGGAATTCCCAATTTCGGTTGGGGTCCACCAAGGTTCGCCGCTCTCTCCTCTTCTTTTCATTGCTGTGATGGACGCCGTCACGCGTGATCTTCAGAGTCCAGTCCCATGGAGTCTGCTGTACGCGGATGATGTAATGTTGGCGTCTGAAGACAGGAAAGAGCTTGAGCTCCTCGTGCAGTCCTGGAGTGATCGGCTGGCGCAGTTTGGGCTTCGTCTCAGCGTCAGTAAGACGGAATACCTCACCACCCAGGTGTATAATCCAGGAACAGTTAAAATTGATGGAACCGAGCTGTCAAGGACAAATGCCTTCAAATACTTAGGCTCAACGATAGCTTGTGATAGTAGTCTCTGCTCTGAAGTGAACAACCGAGTCAGCAGTGCTTGGCTGAAGTGGCGCGCGGCGGCAGGTGTACTCTGCGATAGGGAAATGCCGGAGCGACTGAAATCGAAGATCTACCGTACGGTAGTAAGACCGGTTGCTCTATATGGAGCCGAGTGGTGGCCTGCCACGAAAGAAGTTGAGCGTCACCTTAGCGTCATGAAGATGAAAATGTTGAGGTGGATGGCTGGCGTTACACGGCTAGACCATATAACGAACGCTGACATAAGGGAGCGATTTGGAGTGGTCCCAATCGCTGAAAAGCTTCGTGAAAGCCGCTTGAGATGGTACGGGCACGTGCTTCGGGCAAGCGATGACACCGTGTGTAAAATAGGACTCGCCCTCGACGTACCAGGAACAAGACCGAGGGGACGCCCGAAGCAGCGCTGGCTGGATACGATACAGGCCGATCTAAAGACAGTAAGACTTCATCCAGACCAGGCGTATGATAGATCGTTATGGCGTCAGAAAATTGGTAGAGCGGACCCTGCTTCGAAGCGGGAAAGACGCTAAAGAAGAAGAAGATCAATGATGTGGTGCGCAAAGCAACACCACGATGTTCGCTAATTTTAGAAATGTTAATAGTGGTAACAAAAATTCCATCCTGAGGCTCTATAAGGAGTATGTGGTTCCTCAGCTTGAATACTGTTGCCAAGTCTGGAACCCCTATAAAAGAAAAGACATAAGAAAAATTGAAGGTGTTCAGAAGTCCTTCACTAGAATTCTTTTCCAGATGACCCAACGTTATTCTTTGCCGTCTGTCGATGTACCGCATTATGCTGATAGGTTGAAACAATTTGGATTGAAGAGCCTAAGATATCGGAGGATCTTCCACGATCTTGTTCTCTGTTTCCGTATTCTCCGTCTAGATACCAAACTCCGACCTAGTAATTATTGGCGCTTTATGCCTGTTAACGGAAGGACAAATGCTTTCTCTATACAGCATATCACTGTGAAAAGGCCCCACTTTTTGAAGTTGTATCATTCCTTCTTCTGCCGAAGTGTTCGGATTTTCCAAAGGCTACCTGCTGATGTAACAGCGTGCAGTGATGTAAGAGCGTTTAAATTGAAATTAACTTAACTAGACTTGGAGGCTATGTTCGATCATTCTAACTTACGTGATCTTCCCACTTCTAGGAAATAAATAAGATTTTGTTTCTGAATCACACTTCTTTTATATGATTGTTTTGTTAGAAATTGATCGAGTTACCATAACCTTCTTGTTTGTCAACTCTTTTTGCTTTCTGTTTCTGCGTTGTGTTGCTGTTTTTCTTATGTTCCTATGTTTGGTATGTTTCTCCCGTTGTTTTATTCTTTGCATGATCTTTTTTTCATGATTATGTTGAGCCCACAGTGGCTTTTGAGGCTCAAAAATTTTTCTTCTTTTTTTTCTGTCTTCAGACCAATTCTTTCAACTGGCCAGGTTTCTATGGCATCTAGGTTGAGTCCGTTATTATATTTTTGTTTCCTCTTAATGTTTCAATGGTTTTTTGTTGCCCTTGAGAGATAAGGCTATCTTTTCCGTCGATTTTAGGCATGGTCTTTTCGTGGCAAGTTCTAGGGTCACAGGTTGCTATGTCACTATACTTATAGTCCAGTTAGATTTGTTTTCCTTGCATACTAGAGTTAGCCTCCATTTTGGACTTCTTCTCGGCATGGTACTTCGTTGACCCTTGCCGTGATCCTAGCTATCCTGCTTGTTGTCTACGTGATCTTTCTTCTTTTACTTTCCCTTGCCTAGTGCCTTATTCGCTTGGCTAGCTCATTGAGTTTTCTTCCTTTCGATTTGGGTCACTTCATTACCTAGGTTAAGTTTATTTTTTGTTTTCATCGCGCCTCATACCCACTGTGATGTTCATCATAATCATTTTCTTTTTCTTTTTCTTCACTTTCTTTCGCTAATAGTATTCATTCAGATTTCTTACTTTCGTCTTGGTTGGTGCGCATCCTATTTATTTATTTATTTATTTATTTATTTATTTATTTGTACGCACGATGGCGCGCTAATACATTAGTAACCAACGAACAACAACTATGAGAAGTAACATAAAACTGATTAGTAACAAATATCAAAACTAATAGACCACCGTGAATAGAGAGTAATCGAAGAAAAAAAAATTAATCAACCAGTACCGAGTGGACCAAGGTAAGACAACACGTAACACATCCAGACCTACGAATTGCCTGCACAAGCTTGCCGATTCAACAGCCATGAGGAACAAGTGACAAGATGACCCCGGATAACTAGTATGATTGACACTAGAGGAGGAATTCAATATTTCTACATCAAAACATTTTGTTTCAGCACAAAAAAATTGACTGGAAGGCAGCATATTGGCAAGTTTATATATGCAAATGGAAATGTATATTGAATCATTATGCACCCAAACTCAACCTAGTTACTTATGTGTCCAACGCCCACTGACGGATAACTCTGGCATGACGAGACTTGGCGGCGTCACATTATTGCAACATGCTGAGTGGAAGACACCAGGACGTTTGGACATACCTCCATGCGTATCCTGGCGGAGTGAATCCCTTTCAGCTTCCACTACTCGTTGCAGCCCAGAGTGCCTATTTGGGTTACTAGCACACAAGTAACTGAGCCGCCTGTGTGTACGTACCAATGGGGAATATCCTTCTAACGAGGATTTTCTGGGCCTCCTAGGCTGAAGCGCAGCTGACGTTAGAAAGAAGATAACAGAAGAATATCAGAGAATCGTTGGAATAAACCTCGCAGCTCGGGTACTTGAAAAAAAAGTAGGTTGGTTTTACAGCCAATTGGCAAGCAGGGTGCATTACAATACCGCAGGAGGATGTAATCAAGCGATTCAGACGCATCCAGACACTCTTGAAAAAGACCGGTTCACTAGGTGCTGACTGATAAACCAATAGCAAGTGAAAACTCAATATGCTGGGAGTTCGCCTGAGCGGATGTTAGTAGTTAACAATTGGGACTAACGGCATCTAGGTATTATCAAGTCATCAAAGAAATCAGGAAAGACAAGACCTCCCAATACGTCGATCTCCTTCATTATTGTCTCAAGCTCCCAATAGACGGGTGTTGTGGAGAAAACATGTATTGCCTGTAGATGTAGGAGGGAGATTGAGGAAACATCTTCGGAGCACTTTGCAGATTCGTTTGATCAAGTTCTCTATAGCCGTTAACCACCATCGCATATCGATGAATCGTCCTAGCCAATTGGCGATGCGAAAAAAAAGACTGCTACGGACCTGAAGTTCAAATTACTAAGGAAATAGAAGGAAACAAAATTTTCACAGAAACCGAAAAACCTAATAGTCATCAACTCCGACTGATCCTAATACATCAATTTTCTCCAGCATTTTTCTAAACGAAGAGGTATTCCTCGCTCTCAACAAAGGAGGTGGCAATGTTTGAAGCCACCGAGCACCTCTGAAGAAGAGCGAGTGGAACACTGTGCAAAATCTGGTTTTTGACAATTTAGGACAGTCTAGAGATAGAACGCCAGTCCGTCCCCTGCTCGGTCGAAATTTCCAGTACTTGCTAGGCCTGAGTTTAAGGTCTCCTTTAAGTAGTTTAAAACAGAAAACCAGATCGTGACACACTCTTCGAAAGAGAAGGCTTTTCATTCTTAGTAACTTTACTCGTTCTCGATAACTAATCGCATTCTGCGGAGAGCAGTTCTCAATTTGGCAACGCTGCAACACAATTCTGGTGAAAGTTTGCTGAACTTTCTCAATTTTATCCTTCATCTTCCTTTTATGCGGACTCCATACAGGAGAACCGTATTCCAGCAAAGGAATCACGTAGGTTCTATATAACTTAAGATATATATCCATATCTCTGCAGTGGACTGCTCTCAAGATGGTGAACAAAGCAGCATAGGCCTTCCCTACCGTTAACGAAATGTGGTCATCAAAATCCAATTTCTCATTTATGTGGAAACCCAGATCCCGAACCTCACGAACAACCTCCAACTCAATGTTCTCAAACTGATACCCAATGGGTTCAGTTTTCCCTATATGGAGAACGCTGGTTTTTGAAAGATTCACTGGGATATCCCAAGCCGACGACCAAGACATCATATTGGCGATCGCTTCGGATAAAGCTTTGTGAGTGGTTTCACGTGATGCGGCATCATAGGAACCATAAACTTTTATATCATCGGCATAAATCTGGACTTTTATTTCTGGGCTCCTACTTATAACGGTTGGTATATCAGCGGTGTATATATTGAACATTAGGGGAGAAAGTGCTGAAATGATGCAATGAAATAAACAAAATTAATAAATATCCAAACACTCCTGCCGGCAGTAGCATGACGTGGAGGTCCAAGGGAGATGTTTCTTCTGAACTTTTGCTCTTCTAGCCTAAAGAAAATTGACAGTGAGGAAGATTCCGTTTTGACGGACATCGAAACGTAGTAATATCTCGAGATGTTTTGAGCAGTCGCAAGTTTCACCTGCGTTTTTAGTTCAGGTTGTAAAGCTGGCCAAGATGATACAGACTTTATTCGGCTGACGTTTCGGCCTACTCGCCTTCGTCGGAACCGGGAAAGCCAGAAACGTGTGACAGTATCCCCACAACGACTATTCCAATCTACAACTTCAATGCATCGTTTAATCAGAAAGAAAAAAAACCATTCAACCGAGGTAAGTAGCTTGGTGGCGCATGAGTGAGGCAGAGCATGTATTTTCGGTTTTGATCTTTTTTACTTTTTGATCCAATTTTCCGGTTTCTTCATTTTTCTGAGAATCCGAGATTGCCGAGAACCCGTGATTAGCCGAGAGGGCCTATATTTTCGTTCTTATCTTTTTAGTTTGATCGAACGCCATTTTGCTATCAGCTGATGTGACAATGCAAATTTTGAATTTCTTCGGGCATACCTGTTAGTCACTAATGAGCGGAAAGCACGCTGCTCACAAGAGGCACGGACTCAAATGTGAACTGCTTGTTTTTATGATCATTTACATTGTTTATATTTTATATATACGCCGACTAGACTTCCTTGCGTCAAGTTTCGTTGCACTAATTTTGTTTTAATTTCCTTTTTAAATTACCATTTAAGCTCTGCTATTCATGCCATCGCTAGCATGTACAATAGCGGCCAAAAATCAATTAACACTCGGCCGCGCAGAAATTTTCACCCTTCTTTGACCAGCAGCCCACGGAAAAGTTCGGAACTTTCGAGGAAGCTGTGCATAGTTTCTAATAAAGTAATTCTTCCTCTCTCGAACAGTGTACAAAAAATTTCTAGATGTGCTGAATCTAAAGAAATATAAGAGGTTTTTGGAGACATACATTTCCCCCACTCAAAAATTTACTTCGGTGACTTGTAATTTTTCTGTAAACAGCTGCGAGGAAAAACTAATTGGACTTCTAGGCAGTACGAATAATTCTCTTTCAAACGGTGTATTTTGTTTTCAACGTTTCTCTACAAATCTAGAATTACAGACAATTTCAAAGTGAAAACTCACGAAGAAATGCAACACTACAGGGTGTCTCAAAAAATGTGCTCACTGTTTGAGGAGCCATAAGTTTACTGATAGTAGAGATCCAAAGATAGGTTATAATCCATACGAAAGCACATTAGAAGCAGATCTTATGCCACGTCATTGGTGTGGATTGCGCCATGCACCTCTACGACTGACCAATTTTTACACCTGATTGACAGTGCTTAAGATAAATGTCATCGGTAATTCAACAATAGTGTATTTAATAGTTGTAGAAGATGTTCGCAGACAAGTGATGTACAAAACAGAAAATGAATGAGAAGTTTCATCTTTAATAGACCGCGATTCACGAAAGCTACCATAAACTGTCATCCTCGCCACTTGCTGTTTTTTTTTTTGAAAATTCATGGTGTACTGCGCTAACAAGATGTCCTGCTCAAAATTTTTCCGTGAGGGTAATCTGACACGTGGAATGCTATGGTGTTCTTTTCTACCCTCGAGATCGCGCCGTTGGTGTACTCTCAACTAAATTTTGAGCGGACCATAGTCTTGCTACTCCACTAGTTGAAATTTTTTAAAAAATTCATGGCTTCCGGCGTAGACGAGATATCTTCTTCAAATTTTTTTCATGACGGCAATAAACTATGTGGAATACGATAGCTGTATTTTCCGTGTTTGGCAGCGCGCTCTTGGCAAGCTATCAGGGAAATTTGGGGCGGACCCATGATTCGGCATCAAATTTGTTGCAGGAAATTTGTTCGAAAATTCCTGTAAACTTGCGTTCACGAGATATTTTGCTGAAAGTTTTCGCGTAAAGGCAGTAGATCAAGAGAAACACAATATCTATATTATCTAGCTCCCTCAACGCAAAATTGGTGAAATACCAACTAGTCCACTAAAAAGACTGTAATTCTGGAACTGTGTAGAAAAGTTGGGAGCAGAATGTAACATATGAAAGAAAATTGTTTGCACTGTCTAGAAGTTCAATTAGTTTTTTCTCACAGCTGCTTGCGGGAAAATTACAAGTCACCAAAAAAATTTTTGAGTGAAGAAAAATGTATGTCTCAAATAACCTCTTATATTTCTTCAGATTCAGCACATCTAGAAATTTCTTGTACACAATATGATAGAGAGAGATTTGCTCTATAAGAAACTGTGCACAGCTTCCTCTAAAGTTCCGAACTCTTTCGTGGGCTGCTGGTCAAAGAAGGGTGAAAATATCTGCGCGGCCGATTGTTAATAGATTTTTGGCCGCTACTGTACATAGTGTGCATATCGTACCCTTGGGAGAAACTTGAAATACGAAAAGAACCCTTCTGTTTTTTGAGCTTAACTTATCTAGTGTTTAATGGAGTTTTTTTTTGGACAAAAGTATTGTAACTGCGCTATCATAACGAGGTTGCGCATACTTACTCACAGCATGCGCTGATCACATGCGCAATCAGTTCATGCTCAAGTATCCTTTCAAAGGTGGAAGTCACCTAACGCGCACGGAAATTGCGCTAAGGTCAACATAATCCTGCGAGATAATGAAAAACTTTCACGTGGGCGAGGCTTACTCTACCGACTAAATAATATAATATAAATTAATCGTGTACTTTCTATAAGTACAGTCGCTCACCCGTTCGAATGCAACGCAGAATTAAGAACGAAATTCTAACAGTACCGAATTTGTTCGAAGATGAGATTATTGAGTTCAGAGATCACGGAAGTTGAATCAAAAATTTATTGAAATGGAAAAATGGGCTCCCAGTTGAAATTTTCAAGCCGCTAAACCTTTCCCCATGTATAGCAGTTGGTCCAAAGCAGAAGGAGATCGTTCGCCAGCTCTGACATTGTTGGTCGTTCATATCATCTATATTAATTTGCTCGTTTTAACTTGTCACTGCTTGTTGAGGACAACTTCGAGACAACGGCACGTCGACATCATGAATCAAAAATGTCGGCATCATGAAACAGTACCGCCACATCCGTTGCTTGTATTGCTTGAGAGTTTTTTGTTTCATAATGTCGCATGTTTTGTCGAGGCCACAAACTTGGAAGGAATGACACGTCAAGGTCTTGGTCATCTCGGAAGGCCACCCCTCTCTCCGACTTCTGATGGAGCTAGTCCTACTGTACTGTTATCAAAAATCTATCACTCTGATTTGACGAATTTCTCATGCGTTATACCGAACGCGACCAGTTATGGTTTATTAGACAGTAAACAAGAGGATTACACAGACAAGCATGAACAGTACAAACACCCTAATCCCCGTAACGACCTCTACCCTTCATGAAGGTGTGAGCCTTGGCGGAAGCCCAAGGCGACGGACTCTTAGAAATTCTCACTGCTCGGTCGGTGAGCGGTATTTATACCACCACGATGCTACTACATATACGATAGTCCAACTACACGGCGGGGTGATTAATCCCTCGTTGGTGCCCGCCGAGGTTTCACGTTTACGAAGTGCGCCGGCACCAAGAGTGTGCGTTATTTTTAAAAAGCGGAAGACGGAAGACGGAACGGAAGTGGCCAAAAGTGTATTTATAAGTAGGGGTGAACAAGTCCGAATACGACCGCTATGGCGTAATCTTGGCGTGGACGAACGTGTCGCCTTGCATACGTGCCGGTCGGAATGTTCGTAAAACAGTCGCTTACAGAAGAAGTATATTACACACGCAAAAGGCTTTTGGAAAAAGACTCCGAGCAGGCCTAGAAGAACACATTTCATACAGCCAAGCCATCGCAGGCACAAGGTTCAGAACCGCTGAATAGACTTCACCCTACGTCGTTCTTCGCCCTGGAGAGGGGTTCGGAGACACCGATGGGGAACGAGACAAGTCTAGATCGGGTGCTGAGGTCGTTGCCGTTGATGTGGCTACAATAGCTAATGTTACACCCGGACTGTTTGGAGCACTGGATAAAATGTAATTGGTGTAACAGGTCTCAACCTGGTTGTAGGATAAGCGGAAAGCAAGATATGAGGGAAAATTTTGAGTTGGTAAAATTTCACCTATCGTGCTTGCCTATAGCGAATAGTGAGGCAGTCGCTTCGGCATTTTAATCGGATCCTTTCTTTACTGTGCGCTGGGTGGTGTTAACGCGACCACGGTCAACGCGTTGCGCGAGCGTGTTTATTTCAAAAGTGGCGTGGGCGGGGCCGGCGGTCGAGCGCTCTTGGCTGTTCACTTGTACAGTCTTCTCCTTCCTTGCATGCGCGTCCAGTTTGTCGCAGTTTTTAATATTATTCACTTGTTGTGCTATTATTACGTGTAGTGTGCTTTTACAACAAGTGGCGCATCTCGATTAACCCATCGATTGCTTTTGTTGTGAAGAGCCATTAGGCAGGCTCTTTCTTTGCCACTACTGAAGATTGACGACAATTGTCTAACGAAATGATATATTGCAGGGAAATCTGATTCGAGTTTCGCGTGTCAATTATGTGCTCCAATCGAATCGGTACAATAATTCGCTCCAGGTAAATTGCGTCGGAGATCATTCGTACATGTTCCCGCGTATGGCATATTCTAGAAATGACGCGCCCAGCCCCAATCACGGAGCGACATCAGTATCTCTGCAGACGATCCGGCAACCACTCGTTCTTTATTATTTCAACTATTCAAGTAACTCTTCCCTCCCAAGTTCTCACTAAACGTTCATCGTCGCGTTTAGACCAGCCTTCATCGTCGTCTCATCGCGTCTAGGCCACTCTTCATCGTCTTCTCAATCCGCCTTTACACCTTACACCTAGAAATCGGTCACCTACAGTTGCCTTACCTTGTGGTTTTGTCATCTACCATCATCTCTTTGTCAACAACGACATCCTCAACACGACCTCTGCATCCTGCGTGGTGAATGAATTTCGACTCAGTTACCACAGTGGCGGCGCCTATAACTCGTCTGCTGATGAAATAAGTGTGGCTTACGAGAGATGAACGGTAGTTTCCTCATCAAGAATTGTGGGATTAAACAAAAACCAATGAATACAAAAAATGTCGTGAGAGGAATCCGCTTATGATATTTCGTCGACTAAAATATCGATCGTCGCAACTATGGCCGCGACGACCGCTTGACGTAATGGGTGCGATTGCGGCAATTGCGCAACAGGACTTCTTGGTCTCCGAAACTTCGACCTTCACGAATCGTGAACGGCCGCAAACCCGCGGTATCGAGCGGGTTTGCGGACGGCGCGCACCTTTCTCTACGTATCCTAACCTTCTTATGTTGAACTCAATCTCTCATTGTCTTTGCCGTCTCGCTCTGGCTGCGCCGCGGTTTTGGAGACCGTGACGGCTTATTTCGCAACTGCGGTAATCGCCCTGAGTGCGGGTATGCTGGCTCCGACACATAATTCGGGCGATCGATATGCGCCTGCGCCTGAGTGGTAAGTTTTTTTATATTCATACTTTGATGTTTTTCTTGCAATTTCGTGGTTAGTTTTTGTTTTTTGTTTTTTTTCGTTTTGTGTTCGTTCTTCGATGATATCTCCCCTCGTTGATTGTTTTCCCTCCAAATACCATTGATTTCTTTGAAGAGCAATGCTTTTTACTCATATTTCATTATTTTTCTGTTAATTTCGTGGTTGGGTTTCGTTATTTTTGTGGTTTTGTTTTTTTGATCAATCCGATCCAGTGTCAGTCTTGCAAATTTGGCCGGAGACCACCCACATTGACAACATGGATGGTCCAACCATGGTCACTGGTTTGTCAATATGAGTGATCCTCGGTCAACATTTGAAAAACGGATTACACGATGGTGTTAAGGGTGCACATAGCTGTCAGGCAAAGTTTGGACGAAATCTGTGACCTAGGTTGGGCCACCCCTGTGTCGAGGTAGGTGGCCACCCACCTCGGATGTTCAAAATCCAGAAACACACGGATTCGTAATAGGTACCTCACGAAAATCTTCTGAGCGAAAATGGAACGAATTTGAACGGCAAAGAAATCAAGGAGTGATGACGCACTTGTTCAATAGTACCGCTTTTCTATTTGGCCGGGATTGCCCCAAGTCTTATAGTTGGAGTGCAAGAAGTTGATTAGGGCCAAAGCAGTCGTTATTCATTGAATTATTGGAGTACCCATCAAAACAACTAGTTTTTACATCCTCTCGTTTAAATTCCGAATTGTTGAGAAGAACGCTCTGGACACGACAACAATGAACGAGCGTCCGGTGTGTGGGATACACGTGAAGAAACCATACCAACATTTATTCGACGTGTACTGTTGGACAAAAGACAAAATTGAAGCACTCAAGATAGAGACGCGCAGAGACAAGTTGTTGGCTAAAACGGACGAAGTGTTCACGTGCGAATGTGGAAAAGCGTTCAAAATGCACAAGGACTCGGTAAACATAAGAAGGAAAACAAACACGGGGACGGAATGGCCACGATATTTTATCCAGTATGTGGAGTGAGGGCAAAAGTGTGCTGTATGTTGTGTTTTGTGGAATTGGTAAATAGTCTGAACGGTTATATTACAGAACCACAGAGCCCTCGTTATGCGTGTTGGCTCTGAACATACCGATTTGCCGGACGAAAATTTTGTAGAGACAGCGTCGTATAGGACCAGGGATGACTGTGAAGTAAGGATTCCTAGACGTCCAGATTGTTCGGTATTAGTGTAGACAAATCGCAGACCGTTAGAAGAACGGTCTCATCCTTCCGCAATCAATTATTGTAAAGCAATAGAGGACAAGCATTAGAAAATAACAATCTCCTCTTCAGATTAAGCTTTACGCCTTCCAACCGGGTGTGCATTGACTACACAAGAATAGATAAATTTTCTGCTTTAATTTTGTAGTTTTTTCATATATGGAAAAACGAATGAGAAGATCAAAGCATTACACGGTTTGTAACCGTTAACACTGATAGACAGTCGTAAGGGGTCCTAAAAATGACTTTGTTGTACTATATAGATTTGAAGTTGTAAGTAGTTGTAACAGGTTCACGAGGGCGATTGACCTGTGGTACCGCGGGGGAGTCCCATGGGCGTGTCTGATCTGCGACGTACGCGGCGTTATTAGGTTGGAAAGTTATGAATTTCCGCTGCGTTTTTTGACATGTATCCATCCTGTAAGGAGGAAATGAGTTGTCAATATGGCGTAGCTCATTTTGAAGCACAAATCGTCCCGCATCGGTGAGTATACTTACTGTCCCAAAAATTAATTTTTTTTGTAGAAAAAATATATTTAGAAAATGGACAGTGAGAAACTGCGAGTGCGCATCTGCATGTGGTACGACTTCAAATTGGGGAAAACGGCAGCAGAATCACATCGGGCCTTATGCAGTGTTTTTGGTGAGCAGGTTCTATCAGAGCGCCAGGTCAGAAATTGATTGCTGCGTTTCCGTGACGGATACGACAACCTTGAAGACGAGGACCATGAGTGTCGACCAGTGTCAGTGAACAGTAGTGTCCTCAAGGATGCCATCGAACTGGATCCGCGTCAAACCACAAGGGAAGTGGCAGCACAGTTCCGGTGTAGCCACACAACAATTAGAACCCACGTAAAAGCGATTGGAAAAGAAAGCAGGTGCGGCAGATGGGTGCCGCACTTAATCAGTGAATCGAACAAAGCGGCGCGAGTCACCGTCGCAGGAATTCTCCTCCATATGGCCAAGAGGAGCAACTTTTTTGATTCCGTTTTGACGTCGGATGAAAAGTGGATCTATTCCCAAAACGCAAGCAAAAAACGCCAATGGTTAAGCAAGGGTGTGCAGCCAATCCCGACTCCTAAACCTGACGAACACTGCCAGAAAGCCATGCTGTGTATTTGGTGGAATACAAAAGGCGTGGTGTACCAGGAAGTGCTGAACCCTGGTCAGAAGGTTACGACAGACTTGTACTGTCAGCAGCTGTGCAGAGTCGAACTAGCGCTGGGTCGCCAAGGAGTGAAGACATCAACGATTAAAATCCTGCACGAAAACGCTTCAGCCCACATCGTGAAAATCATCCGGGAGAAACTCCAGGAGCTAGGCTGGCAGGTTCCGCCCCATGCGCCTTACAGCCCAGACCTTGCTCCATCCGACTACCATTAATTTCGGTCGATGCAGCACTCATTGGCTGACAAGATATTCCGAAACGTCACTGAAGTGCGGATGTGGGTGTCGAGTTTTGTCGATGACCGGAGCAGCCAGTTTTAAGGCTCTTTCAAGGCAGACGTCATCCGTCAAGCGTCGTGCGCTGGGGTTTCGCCGCTCGGTTCGCCGCGCGCGAACTGCTCGGCGCGTGTGGTGCGGCGCACACACGCGGCGCACAAGTACACCATGGCCAACGCGACGTCGATCGGACGAGTTACTCGTAATGACGCGTGATAACCCGATCAACCGATGACGCTGACCTACCTATCCTTCATCACACACGCGTCACGCGTCACTTTATCGACGCGTCGTCTGAAAGAGCCTTTATTCGGATGGGATTCGTTCCTTGCGTCGGAGGTGGAGGAAGGTCATAGACAGTAACAGAGAATATCTTTTAGATTGAGGTGCAGATTTAAGTCTTTTTGCAATAAACTTTCTTTTTCACTCAAACGGCAATACATAACTTTCCAACCTAATACCACAGGTCAGCTGGCGTCTACAGGGCTATCTCGCTGTAATAGCCGACAAAGACCCTCACATTCGCGACTTGCATAAATGGGAGGTTACCAACCTGCTATTGTTTGTGATCCTGCTCTCGTTTTTATGCTTATTGATAAAGCTTGAATATTCTGTTCTCTCCTCTCTTTGAAGGATTCGTCGCTTGGGACTCGGTCCAGGGTTCGGGTTCCTGTTCGAAGCCAGAACACTAGACACACACTCTTATATGTTCCCCGAAAACTCGGATGAACGACATGGGGCCGAACAAACCGAAGTTGGATCGACTAATTGGGTCAATTTCAGGTTGGAAATGCCTTCAGTCAGAAGTGCAGTTGCTGAGAGCTATTGGTACGCATCGATTAACTGCTATCAAAAATCGATGCGTATCAGTTGCATGGCCGTCGCTCAGTGACTGCGACGTCATAATGGACCCTTAGAACCGCATATCAATTTTGCAATCATGTTTATTGCGGGTGGTAGAAAAGGTCGGAGAGATCCTAGTTTATTCCTGTAGATCGCATTGCGGTTATGCTGTTGATCACGGTCAGCTTTTCCTCGACAAAAATTCAATAGAATATTCGGTGCCTCTTCTAGAAGAAGGACACTTCGCCGTAATGAAAGATTTGATAGGGCTGAAATTTTCGCCTCCTGACGCCACCGCCAGGTACATACCTGCTAAGTTCGCCTGTGATGTGAAGGATGTTGATAATGTCCAAGAAACAAATCCTTACGATACACACGACTAAATGGGCTGAGAGTTAACCAAATGATAAGATGCAGACGTGGCTGGCTGACAGGAACGAGCTCGGGAGCTGTACTTGTTGCTCTGAGATCCCGATTGCCGCCCGTGTGTATGTCAAAGGAACGCCTCAAACTGGATCCTAAATCTACAGTGATAATGCATCTCGCATTCAACCCGTGGTAATGTATTTTCTGCTTGTCGATTTGTTTAATGAAGAAAGCACTTCAAGACGTAGACACTTCGAAGAACAACTAGTGAACGATTTTAGAATGAAGCTATGTGCACCTCACTTGAAGCAATGATCTCTCTTGGACTTATTGAAATCGGGCTCATTTGGTTGACAATCGGTAACAACTTCGCCACCTAGGATTTGCCTGGTACAAAGTCATCCGAAGTTGGGTGACTGGTAGGTTTGGCGGAATAGATGGCAAAGGTCTATCTAAACGCCGATTAAAGCTTTTCCCTCATTCCCTTGCATTAGCTTGTGATCTTATCCTAAACGCATAACAGCTCCAATATAGTTACGATGACGTCGAGCGTACGAATCGTTTATTGATATGTTATCGATAGATCGACACAATTGTATGACAAGAGAATTCAGCACAGATCGAAACTCGTCGGCAGCGAAATGAAAGTCCACAACCTGCAATTGCCGACTTTTCGATTAAAAAGAAGACACTCAATTACTTCAAGTGCTCAGAAATTGAGAGGGAAAACAAATGGAAGCAAGAAATTATGGCATCACTGCCATTTATCCGGCCTCAGTGCAGAAAAATTCCGTCGAAGTGTAGTAGCCAATGACCAAAAGGCCGCCACGATCACTTATGTTAAGGAAAAAGGGGATGCGAAAATCGAAATACAAGACATTGTGAGAGGTAATCGAACTGGAACATTTGAGCCATACTGCAAAACTTGAAAACTTGAAAGGGGCAGTAGTGGTCGCAACAGAGATTGGAAAGCAAATTAAAAATGTTGCATTAGAAAAGAGCGAAATGGATTAAATGGAATTTAAAAACTGAATAGAGGAGCAAATGGAAAGCACAAGGAAGACAGAGTTTACAAAAGAGGGTAGTAATAAAGAAGTCAGATGACAATAGTCAGTTAAAAAAGTGCGACTCTTCCGATGGCTGAGCTGTGCTAGACACAACAACGGGTTAAGAACAGTTGTGAAGATTTGCGAATTGCGCAGAATTTGTGTGGAGTGCACCAAAACATTTTAGCAGACGACGGGTTACAGAAATCGATTCTACCTAGTTGAGGAAAAGCAATCAACGTGGAGAGAGAGCACTCAAGGAAGAAACACAAAAAAGAAAGAAAAAAACTAAAAACGAAATCGCAAGAAAAACATCAAGATGTGAATTGACAAAAACTCACCACATATCGACTGCCCGAATTATGTGTCGACGACCGCTTGAGTGCGATTACGGCAGCTGCTCCATAAGCCGTCGAGGACCCCGAGACCACGTCCTTCGCGAATCAGAAATGGTTACATTCGCGGTATCGAGCGGGTATAGCGTCGACGAAGTATCGGAGACAGCTCGTTCCTTTCATGAATGTGGTCCCTGGTGTAGCCGGTGCTAGAGCACCTCTTTCTCATGAACTTTCACCCTGCCTTTGTTTGTTCACTCAAAGAGCTACAGTACCGGACGCGTCGCAATGATAAAACGGCGGTAGCGGCGTTCCAGAGCTCCGAAATGCGCCGTTTCGGTGTCCACGCGTGTTGCTCCAGAAGGCGTCAACCATAGTTCATTTGCACCTCATGCCCAACGTGGGGCCCCACGCAGGCTCAAGTGTGAGGCTCGATTTCTGTGAAAAATTTACGACCCCCTCTATTAGTGCATGCACCAGTACGACCCCCTTATTTCATAGGCTTGATCTGAGAGCAAATATTTTGTACCGAACACTTACTGTTCCGGACACTGAACGGAGCAAACAAAATTTTCACGAGAGGAATGGACGAAGAAAGGTCAGTGAAACGATGTAACCATCTCCTACTACATATCGAAGGATAGAAATGGAGATCAAGAAAGCGACCGATCTTGAATAAGCATTCAATAAAAATTTGATTCCATACATATCAAGCACAAAATATCAGCATTTTTTACAATTGAAAGGCGATCGATTTCTTCGGTAGCATCGGTAGCGGTGGCAGTGGAAAAATGGAAATTCTTCAGGAAGAACTGGACGTATCGCAATAAAGTTCCACAGAATGTAAATTCACCTTTCTCTGAATATTGGTGTGAAAATAAGACAGGAATAGAACTTTCTTCCTGGTGAACAGCGTAGGTTCGATTTCGCTTCGATTTCAGGGAAAATTATTTGTGAAAAATGCTGATATTTTTGTTTGGTATGTATGGAATAAGCCAGTCAAATTTTTATTAAGTGCTTATTCAAGATCGGTCGCTTTCTTGATCTCCATTTGTATCGTTCGATATTCAGGAGAAGGAGCTTACATCGTTTCGCCGACCTTCCTTCTTCCATTTCTCTCCTGAAAATATTCGTTTGCTCCTTTCAGAGTCCGATAAAGTAAGTGTTCGATAGGTAAATTATTTAAAAACAATCAAGACACTTGTATGTTGTTTGAATTCCCTTGAGTAATGTGATATGTGCAGTACCGGGCGTGCCGCAACGCTACGATAAAGCGGCGGCAGCGGCGCTTTCGTGCGCTGAAACCGCTGTTTCTGGATAAAGGTAAAGGTAAAGGTAAAGGTGCCGGCGTTCATCAGTCCTCTAAGGACGCGCCGCCGCATTCGTGTTCCATTCAAGTCGTAGAGGCATAGTGAATGCGTATTTGGCCTATACAGTGACCTGCGGGGGCCAGCCGCTATACCAGGTCAGTGTCTTTACCTTCCCAGACAAGTGTGGTACCAATTTCCCCGACCCCGGAGGGATGGAAGGCTTGGTTAGCCCGGGCCGGGATCGATCGCTCGACCGTGCGGGTGACAGCAGTGCCTCTGACCACTGTACCACGCGGGCCCAGTTTCTGGATAACTTCCCTAAAATTAATTCATTTGCAAAAATAAGTATATATCTGAGCACAGCAGCTGGAGCTTTATCAATCTATATTTTTCCAAATTCGTGAAACGATTTTGATTTTTATGACCACTCGATTTTCGGCCCAGGCGTTTGTTGGGCGCACTCATTTAAGAAGAAAACGGAGCGATGTATAGTCCGGTGTGAATACGTACATATTTTGAAGTTCAGAGGACACCGAGGACACGCCATACACTCCTCGTTCATTCAGAATCGTAGACATGGCGGATGCGTCACCGTCCTATACGACGTCATGACGAATCTGATTTATAGCATATTCTGCCTGAACATGTTTCGTTAGACTCTACACAGAGAGTGCATAATAACTTCCGACTAACGCTCTAAGCGATCTAAATTTCTCACAGGACTACTCATTGTGAAAACTCAAAGTCGCTCTTACTAGGGAGGTTACCGAGCGTGACCTGAAGATTCCGAACGAGACCTACATAGTTTTGTAGAGCGTCGAGCGGGGATTACAGCAATGTAGGTCATTTTCGCTGCTGGCCACTGGGTGGTCCAAAAAAGGCAAAAAACCATCTCATCAGTTGTTGCGTAGGGGCTCAGCTGTTGCGAAAGGGCTACCGGGTGTCACCTACCCAAGACAGTGGTGCGGTGGCGCAGCGGCTAAGGTAGCGGATTTGCAGATGACGGTCCGGGGTTTGGATACCCCGTGATGCGGTTGCTGTAGGCAGTTTTGCATTGACTTCTTTTAACTGGAACTGTGCAAAGTTTTGCGATTTGAGCAAAATTTTGCGTTATAACCATCCCAACAACGAAGCAAAGCATTGGGATTTGGCACAGCGCATTATATCCACTTCCTGCAGCAGCATTATGTGGCTAGTTTCCGCCCATGATCTTCCAATCAGTACGCGAGAACGTTCGAAGCGATGTTGTTGGTGTGAAAAATCCCTATGTTTTGATTGCTTCGTTGTGCAATATCACAATTGCTAGCAAGGTAAACTTCTTGAGTTCCTTATTTCTGTTTGTTAGTATTGTTAAACACTCAAAAATTGGCGATCGGTAGGCAATATAACTATTGATGAACCGCTAGGAGTGAATATAAGAGAACCCTTCGCCTACTTTGTTGGGATGGTTATAACGCAAAATTTTGCTCAAATCGTAAAACTTTGCACAGTTCCAGTTAAAAGAGGTCGAGGCAAAACTGCCTGCAGCAACTCCATCACAGGGTATCCGAACCCCGGACCGTCATCTGCAAATCCACCACCTTAGCCCCTGCGCCACCGCACCACTGTCGTGGTAAGGTTACACACGGTAGCCCTTTCGCAACAGCTGAGCCCCTACGCAACAACTGATGAGATGGTTTTTTGCCTTTTTTGGACCACACAGTGGCGCGCAGCAAAAATGAACTACATTGCTGTAATCCCCGCTCGACGCTCTACAAAACTCTGTAGGTCTCGTTCGGAATCTTCAGGTCACGCTCGGTAACCTCCCTAGTTAGAGACCACCTGTTGAGTCTGTCACATTGAGGGAATCGTTTTTACAATAATCGCTAGAAAATCTGATTCTGTAACAACATACCATCACCCAGCATCTTATCACGCTTCAGTAGATGATGTTCTTGTATGGGAAATTAAGGAGGATATCTGTCCGAGTAGGCGTATATTCTGCGTCATGAAAGCGTCCTTTTCGCAGCGGTTGTGCAGAGTTTTACCTAAGACTCGTTTTTTCCCAACGTTCCCAATTTTTCCCAACGTGGGGGTCCGCGCGTGGTGACCCGAGCGGAGTCAACCGCAGTTCTTTTGCGCCGCATTTCCGAGGGAGATCCAGGCGTGGAAGCTTGGCCAAGTCACCGCGTGCGGACTCCTATTGCCAACTTGGGACGTTAGGAAAAGGCTCTCAGGTAAAACTCTGCACAGCCGCTGCGAAAAAGACACTTTAATGACGCAGAGTATACGCCTACAGATTGGCTTCTACATCTATTATACCATGTTCACAACAGAAAATACTTGCCTGATATTCACTGTTGAGTTACCATTATTCGACATTTAGTCGTGGTCGTATATAGGATATTAATTTTAGAACCTTTTATTCAATCTAGCAGTGCAATTTAAGATTTTCATTGACTTTGATTTTCTTTCTTCAACTACTGCTTTATGACGATGTTGACCTTCGTGAACATTCGAATCAGCGGGTTGTTCGTGGCGGTGTAGTGAAAAATCTCCCTCGACATACGTGTCGCTTCCTTGAAAGAGCACAATTTGGTCTTTTCATGTGAAATGTTGTCCCTTCTTTCCATATAACATTAATATTATGTACAACTTGCTGCAGTGGTTGATTTTTTTCGAAAAACTTTGTGCACGAACTAGTATGGACTAAGACCAATTTCTCTTCTTTACTAGGAGGTTACTAAAGAGACTTAAGTATCCATATACTTCATTTTTACGAACGCTGGTTAACTGAATTCACGGACAACGGTCCACACAGGAAGATAGCGAAAAATTCGCTACAAAAAGAATGAGATACTATCAACCTTGAGAGGTTGAGAGAGTAGTTGGAAGAGCGGCACTAGTCCTTTACATGAATTCCCTGCTAAATGCGTAGTAGTGCACTCGAATGTAATGTAGACGCAGTTTAAGGAACTGACAACTAAGGGGCAACTCAGATATCTCAGCGGCACTAGAATAGCTCAAATGCACCTCTTTCTGTTGCTTCGTGCAAAAGGAATATTAACGTAGTTACTAAATAATGTTAGAAAGATAACGCGTTTTTCAGATTCCCTTCAGGTCTAACTCGTCCCAAATTGCTTTCCTTTTTTGGGCAGAAAATTACACATGATTTGGGTGTTCTGGAAAAGTTGCACTTCGCTCACGCGTGCGATTTTTGCCTTCTTACATTTTTATTCGTTGGAGAGATGCAATCAGGAACTTTGAGATTCTCCACCACCATTTTTATCCGCTTTCCCTGATATTCTGACACGTCGCGAGGCCAGTCATCGCACGAACACAGGTACAGCTAAAAGTGCTTGTAGATGAGAAGATACAAATGTCATCTCAGAACGAAAAATAAGGAACTAAGCGTGAGGTTTAGGATCGATTCCCGGTATTTCTCAATTCAGCTGCAGCGTGATCGCCTGTCAAACGTATTTATTCCCTTACAAGAGCTGCAGCGATAGAAAATAGCTGCTTAGAAAATTCATTTTTAAAACCAATTCAGCCCTAGTGGTGGTCGAATTTCTCGGAGATGGGAATCCGTAAATAAACAATAACATAATACTGCAAAAACTGTGACATGAGTGTTCATCTACTAATCAGTCAACTGTACAAATCACCTATCGTTGCTGTTCTCGTATTACCAGCTTTCGCACAACTGCAAGTCTAACAGATTCAAATTGTTGCCAAATTTCGAATTAAGGATTCACGGGGCTACTCGTCTGCTGGTTGCACCCCATCCCACATAACACCGAAACACGACATACGATGAGTTTGGCGGATTCTCCTCCCTTCAAAATTCCATGGCTCTGCGAAACACGCACCAGCTTTTCCTGTAACATTTAGTGCCTCAGTTTGGAAAGGCGAGATTCCGAGATGAAAAAGCCAAATTTTCAGTTTAAAATCACCAAACGTTCATCGGCCTACGGCCGCCAAGCGTCTGCTCGCCAGCTCCGTTGAATCAATGAATAATCAAGAACTTACAACTAACTTACAACTTTGTTAGACCTATACTGCTTGCCGAGTCAAGCCACGCACTTCAAAGGTTGGAAAAATTTTCTTTTCAATTCGTCTCAAACGTTTGCCATAGGACTTCACTGGCATGCTGGTCACTTACCTCGCACCCGTTTTACAAATTTCGACCGTGGACCTCTATGCAGAGCGATCTGGGGTCACCGGTTTTGTCGAAACTTCATCTAAGATGGTTCTTTTGCCCGCCGATCGATCCGTTTCTGACGTTTTTAAACGAATTTCGGTGAGTCAAAATCAATAACTGGCTAAAAGTCGTTACGGTAGGTTATTTTGAGTGCTGATTAAGAATCCGAGGTCTAGAAACAACATCCGCTCTCCCCTCAACCTACAAAGCACCTGGAATTGTGATCAACGCGCAAATTAATCTTCTTCGGGTCAGTATGAAATGTTGGCCTGACCGCCCTTGTCGACGACGTGGGTGGTCCTCTGTGTGGAAATTTAAATATTAAAACCAAAATGTACGTTAGATTCGTGATCAGCACCCTTAATAACCTTTTAACGTGAAATCTGGGAAAGATCGGTATTAAAAATTTTCCGACCACTGAAGTGCAATAACCGGAATTGCGGCGAGATTTTCATGTCATATTTCCCCACCATACAACGCTGAACAGTTGATAAAGGAAGGGGTGCTGTGTGGGTTGGAGTGTGCAGGATGGTGGTCCGCAACTTTACGTCGACTCTATGCTGGTTAACATGTTGAGGTGTGAACAATTCTTAAGAGTTTACTTGTCAAAACCGACCGAGTTGATCAATGGCAGATGTAACAATAATAACACGTTAAAGCCGACGTAAAGTTGCGGACCACCACCCTGCACCCCCAAACCACATAGCGCCAAGGAAGGGTAGGGGGTTATCATAGAATGTGATATTCAAAATGATTTCAGTGATAAGCAGAGATGAAACCGTCAGAAAGTGCCACAAACCGCCACCACCAGCAAACATTTGAGAAATGAATTGACATCCATCCATCCAAACATCTATACATCCATCCAAGTAAAGAACTGGGTTTCGCTTATTGTATAGTAAGGATGGTGTGCAGAAAGGAAATCTAACGAGATGAACCAGTAGATCGTCTGTTTCGTGAGCTATCAAAAATCCGCAGTTCATTTTTGGCTAGCAAACCATATGTGCAGGTCACTGTATATGTAGATCAAAAGCTCTCTTCGCTTGTCAGAAGCTGCCATGGTTCCTAACTTCTACTAGCTGTTCAACGCCAAACGTTCATATTATTATACAAGGGAAGTTGTCCACTGTTATACAAACCTTAGCTTTGATACACCATGCGACTTTGAATTCGTCTCGGTTAGTAATGATGACTTCTGCATAGCTTGGCGTCTTGAATGCATTTGCGGAAGTGAACACAAACCACCTACAACATAATTCTCCTCTGAACACTTCAGCACCATTCTCTCAATGAAGGGCATATGTATAACGGTTGGCATGAAAGCGGTCTTAACAAAATGCATAGTAAACGCAAAAGACCACTTCGAAAGAGTGAGCACTCCGTTGAGGCTAAGGCTATTCTCTAGCCCCTCAGGAGGACTTTTATTCTTTAAGTTGATATGTCTCTAACGTTTTGTTTGTAGAATGCGTGGCGTAGGAGAAAACCGCCTCTAGACGGAATCTATGGGAATTTGCCCTTCAGTAACAATAAGTGAAGTAGAAGCCGCAAAGGGCTTGATCCTGTGTTACTCCTAAAAATTGCGCACCCAAATGCTTCTTTTCGCAAAGAAAAAACAAGGAGAATACTTAAGGACCTATAATATAGTACTTTCTCCATTGACAACGCGATCAGCTTTCGATTCGTAAACAAAGAATAATTTGGCTGTACCTGGGTTCGCATTGGATCACGTCTTCTGGGGTGTCACCGAGGATACGATACTTGAGAAGGTCTTGGTATGTCCCGAGAGAAGTTCCGGACGGCACCGGAGTTACCTTGGCAGCACTTTTCATTCCACTGAGCCTTCAGAAGTCGGCGTCGTTTAGCAAGTCACCGAACGAGAGTATTGAACGTATAAAAATGGTGGGTGTCCCCTGTTTACGCCACGCTCTAATCATCGTAGTCACTTATGAAATCACATAGAGCAGTTGTAGTTGTTGTTACTGTAACGATCACTCTCACTGAGAAGTGGCTGGTACCTGCAAAAAAGCTGCATACTACAAACAATTAAACCTCTCAACTTCACCTTCGGTTGTCAACTGCTGTCGTTGTGTTGGTTTGGGTGAGGAGTTTTTGACTCGCTATAATCTCATAAACGAGATAAATTTGCGGGAAAAGTTTCGACCTGGAGTAGACTAAACTTTGTCCATGTTCTGTTTTTTGCGACTTCGACATGGTGTTGTTGTCATAATGTGATGCTGAGGTCATGGTAGTAAAAATTCTTTTTCCGACTTCAACTCCAAGGTTCTACCTCCGTTTATGAGCGCTTCATAACACTAGGCATATGCAAGCAGGATGAACATGCGATTTGCGTCGCACAACGAAGTATAGAGAAGGATGCTCGGAGTGACTCGCTTCATTCAGGCGAGAGACGGCATACGGAGCTCCAAGCTACGTCGACAGTCGAAGACCAGAGACGCAGTCGCGTGGGCCGAGTTTTTGAAGATCAGGTGGGGCGGACACTAAATACGCTTTCGTGACGACCGCTGTACAAGGGCAGTTCCTGACTGGATTACGCGGGACGTCAGAAGAACACCAGGTCGCCCACCTTTGCGCGGGTCGGACTTCTTCGTCAAATTGCTGAACTATTGATTCTATGCTCTTCGTGTTCCTCGAGCGAGCATAACGATGTCTACCATGGAACGTGATTAAGAAAAATGAGGCGTAATAGACGTTCGCTCGAGCAAATCGATATCCAGTAAGACGACAGGTGATGCAGGTGACTACTGGGATGCCGAGCGTGAGATGAAATTTATAACATTTATTGCCTTCAACCACACACATATAAAAAAAGCATCTATGTTTCGAAGTGACCTCCTTTCGCACGAATACAGGCCCTAAGTCTCTTGAGGAACGAGTCTACGGCGGCACGCAGGTTCACCGAAGCGTCCGGGAAAATCGACACCCACAAGTCCTGGAAGACGTTCTGAAGAAAGAATTTCTTCCGTGGGCTTCTCAGCACTTCGAAAACATCACTTGGACCTATCAGCAGGACTCTGCACCTGCTCATAGTGCCGAAGTCGCATAGAAGTGATGCGCCGACATTATTCCTGATTTCATCTCAGCAAAAGAGTGGCCACCGAATAGCCAGGACTCTAATCCGATGGATTATTCAATCTGGTCCATATTGAAGACCAAAGCCTGCGCAACATCCCACTCGGGCGTTGATTCTCTTAAAGAAGCCTTGAAGAAAGCCTGGGAGGAAATTGGTGATGATATCCTGCGTGCCGCCGTAGACGCGTTCCAGAAGAGACTTAAGGGTCGTGCACAGTCCACGACAAACGCGACACGACAAAATTGCCGCACTGTTCGCCGCGCGCGAATTTGCGTAAAATGTGCTGCGGGGGCCGCAATTGCGTACGCTGCAACAGATAGGCGGGCGCTCAGCTGTTTTGAGCGCACCCCTGCTAATATTTTTTAGTTATTTTCTTGTTTTTCGCGTTGCTTGAGATTGCTTGAGATTGAGATCCGTGACTTCGCGTTTTCTCGAATATCTCTAATATTGAAGTTGCTGAATTTCGAGTATGCATTTAAAGGAAAGTGCATGTGGATTGATACAGAGGGAACGTTCCGTCCAGAGCGTTTGGTTCCAATAGCTGAGCGGTGAGTATAGTGATAAAAATTATCATTCAAAGCGCTTAATTCTTAAATTCGGTATGGAATATTCTAC
>CP130733.1:20643490-20733980 GCA_030553155.1 Nippostrongylus brasiliensis | reverse complement strand
GACGTGCACGGGCTGTTATGGGCTTCGCGGCGTCCTCCACGGCGTTGGACCGCCTCGGTGGGGGGTGGACTTTGTGTTTTTGTTGTTTTTGTTTTTTGTTGTTGTTTTTGTTCGTTGTTCAACATTTCTTTCATGTTCTAGTGATATCAGGTTGACGCTTATGAAAAACTGCATCTGAAGCGGAATCATACTTTCTCATTCTGATTTCGAGTTTTTTGGTCGTTCATTTTGTGGTTACAGTGGTTGTTCGATATTTCTTTTATGTTCCATTGATGGCATATTGACGCTTATGAAAAACCGCATCTCATCTTATACTTTCTCATTTTAATTTCGCGTTTTGTTGCTTGTTTGGTGACTTTGTGGTGACTTTGTTGCTCTTACACATGTAAAAATGACTATGAATATGGAGCAGTTTCAATATGCCTGTTGAAGGCGAACTAACCTGAAGTTAGTTCAGGTGTCATTATATCCTTGCTTACAATGCCTAGTACACACATTTGAAGCAGAAGGAAACGTAATCATCAGTTTTTTTGACACATGATGACATCTGCATGAGACGAAGTTCTACCTACGTTATTCAGGGTTAAGTATTTGCAAAATTTAGATTGCACATACTTCCCCAAATTAATGCTTGGACTTGTTTTGCAATCCGCGTGTGCGTGGGCTGGTCTCACATAGTATCTACGTCGTCTTCTTTTGGACTGACTCGAGATATTCGAAATCGCGGATATGGAATTTGACTCGAGATTTGCGATCTCGAGGCAAACTAGCAGTGCCTTTTCACAAAGGCGTCGCCTATAATCATTACCTTATTTGAAGTGATTGTCGCCAACACAACATGAGTTTATACCCACCCTAAGATCTCGCACGTGTAACATTTTCTCATCAGAATATTTCTATAGTCGTCAGAGGCCACACTCGAAACTGCCATTGTCCTAAATTGGAATACCGCGTCAACAAACAGTCAATAAATAGCTAGTGAATGCTAAAAAAAAACACACTACGACGAATAATAACGAATAAGACGCTTATCGAGATCCTACGACCATCTCTAAAACGATACCACTAAAAAAAAACACAAAGACAGTACGAATAAACCCAAGGATAAGGATACAACGTCCCCCGCACAAAAACATGACCCAATCGCAATGAGGGTCGCTTTGTATGCTTCCGGCGCGTGCGTACGTGCGTCGCGGGCGCGCGGTCACCGCCCGCAAATCGCAGGCGCTCGGCACGAGCGAGGGTATAAGGCCTTCGTTATACCCTCGCTCGTGCCGAGCGCCTGCGATTTGCGGGCGGTGACCGCGCGCCCGCGACGCACGTACGCACGCGCCGGAAGCATACAAAGCGACCCTCATTGCGATTGGGTCATGTTTTTGTGCGGGGTGTTTGTTTTGTGTGTTTTTTTTTGACGTTATGTCCTTATCCTCGGGTTTATTCGTACTGTCTTTGTGTTTTTTTAGTGGTATCGTTTTAGAGATGGTCGTAGGATCTCGATAAGCGTCTTATTCGTTATTATTCTTCGTAGGGTGTTGTTTTTTAGCATTCATTAGCTACACTGCTTCCAGAAAAGATAGGGACACCCCCTTTTTTCTTTATTCAAAGAACTGCTGGATACTGATTTGATTCCAAATCTAAACCAGTAAATTCAGCACGGCAAGAAACATGGGACTAAGCGATTTGAGCTTCAGGTTTGAACGGTGAAGGTTTAAGTGAATGTCTATCGTGCCTCAATCCAAGAATGGATTTTGTTTCTCTAGAGAAATTCAAAACTGTTCTCCTTGTGCGCGTCTGCTAAACGTGAAGTGAACTTAAAATTTATGTAAGGAACGTTTCCGTAACGTTCCATAGAATAACTGATAAATTTATTGAGTTTTTTCATGGTAGGCTCTTGCTTACTTGCTCCAGTTAGGATGTACATCAGATACTTTTTGGCCAGCGTTTGCTTGTTTTAGATCAGACCGTGAACTATCGCCTCCGGGAAACCTCTTCGTTTCATAATCTACCATAAAACGCCGATAATCATTCTCGAGGTTTTCACCGCAGACGAAATTCCGCGACACTAGGCCTTATTTCTTCAAGAGCCTTAATTTGGCTTTGTTATTTTATTGAACACAACGTTCTATGGTCTATCCTAACGCAAAACATTTTGTTGAAATGAATATTGTTCAAAAAATTAGTTATTATCAATTTGCCCATTCAACCGGCTCTTCTTTGTAGGTGTCCCTATCATTTCTGGACAGTGATTCCGTCGCACTCATTGGAAAAATCGTCCTCAAAACCTTCACCGTTCAAACCAGAAGCTCAAATCGCTAAGTCCCATGTTTTTTGCCGTGCTGAATTTACTAGTATAGATTTGGAATCCAATAGTAGCAAGCAGTTCCTTGAATCAAGAAAAAAGGGGGTGTCCCTATCTTTTCTGGAAGCAGTGTATACATGTTACGCCAAAAAAAGAAACTTTTTCACAAATTCCCTCATGTATTATGCGGTATTCCAATTTAGGACAATGGCAGTTTCGAGAGTGAACTCTGACGACTATAGAAATATTCTGATGAGAAAATGTTACACGTGCGAGATCTTAGGGTGGGTATAAACTCATGTTGTGTTGGCTACAATCACTTCAAATAAGGTAATGATTATAGGCGACGCCTTTGTGAAAAGGCACTGCTAGTTTGCCTCGAGATCGCAAATCTCGAGTCAAATTCCATATCCGCGATCTCGAATATCTCGAGTCAGTCCAAAAGAAGACGACGTAGATACTATGTGAGACCAGCCCACTCGGATAGGCTTGATATGAGATTCCTCTCCTTCGACAACTATCTTGCATCACTTGATCATCAACAGTTCCACGAGTACACCAGACTCACACCGCAGGAGTTCGATGAGCTGCACTCCCGGATAGCTCATCGATTGGAGCATAGGAAATGTCATCGATTTCCTGTCTCTACCATTCACAGATTGGCCGTCACGATGAGGTGAGAACATCTTATCAAAGGTGTTGACATCAACATCATCAAAGTTCGTTTCTAGATATCTAGGCCACGGGAGTGCTTTTGTTGCTCTAGCGCACGAAGTGAGGCTTGGAAGGGCCACAGTAATGAAGATCGTGTACGAATGCTGTAGGGCGATCAAAGATGGTTAGGAGTTCTTAGTTCGTTTTATAATTGTCCCATTTATCGGATAAGTACTTGAAGAGCTATGGAGTGATACATTTCCCACTCCGACAGCTGCGGACTGGCACCTAAGTGCCGAACAGTTCAGACGGCTATGGAGGTACCCACGAGCCGTTGCGAGCATAGATGGCAAACATTTCAGATGCAAAGTAAGTTGTACAGAAGCATCTAGAGTATAACATCAGTGTAGGTGTATAATTTGCAGGCCCCACGAAAGTCGGGAAGTAGCTTTTATAATTATAAAGGCTACTTCTCTATCGTTCTGCTCGCAATTGTTAGTGGAGGGTACAGAATCATAGCCTTTGATGTTGGAGGAAAAGGAAAAAACAGTGACTCATGTAAGCCGCTTAAATCTCATCACGCATTTTTCCCTTAATTTGGCCCTTTCAGCTTTATTTTGCACGTCGGCCCTAAAGCCCTTCCTGGAAGAGGCGAAATCGCAGTTCCCTCGTGGTGGTGACCTAAATGGACATGGACATGTGGATTACCACGTCCTCGCGGACGGAGGATTTGCCCAATACAGCTGGATGCAAACCCCCTTCCGACAGACAGAGGCTGCAAATGACCCACTCAAGAGGCACTATAATGAATGCTTTAGCTCGTAAGAATTCAACTATAACTGTCTCCGCACATCACGATGTTAATTTGGTGATTTTCAGAGCGCGTAGGATTGTTGAGTCTGTATTCGGAATACTCTCTGAAAGATTCAGAATATTCCAGAGACCATTATGTGGGTTGAAGACGAATTGTAACCTTATAATAATTACAGCGCTGGTAAGTAAAGCGACTTATATACGTAATAAACACATGACATGTTAAATCTATTTCCAGGTATTGCATAACTTGCTTGCCAGCCGCCTTACTCCACAGCAGATGCTGCTGAGATATCAACCGTCCGCCGCCAATTGTGTCGAAAATGATGGACGATATTCTAGAGCCCGTCTCAGAACCGACGCGCAACGACAACGTTCAACAATGGTAAAATTCTTCGCGAGAAGAGACGGTTTGACGCGTAAGTGTTTAAATGACACATTTTAAATAGCAGTTCATTGAAATGCTTCCAGAATGAGGATGTTTTGCTGCTTACCACTGTGTTCACCTCAGTTTTGCTGTGGTTTTTCGTTAGTTGACATGGACTTACTAAGTTCAACTGTTGAGTCTGATATGATGTTAGCCGATGTTTAGACCTTTTTGCTGTAAAACAAGATTGTAAACGTTCTTGATGGCGTTGTAAATTGTTATATTGTTATATTGTTAATTATAGTGTTATATTGTTATTGTTATTGTTATTATGGCGTTGTAAATTGCTATATTGTTATATTGTTATATTGTTAATTATAGTGTTATATTGTTATTGTTATTGTTATTATGGCGTTGTAAATTGTTATATTGTATTTGTTATATTGTTAAATAGTTATGTTATATTAAAAATATTACATTGTTATATTGTATTGTAAAGGGTTTCACCTTCTGGGTTGGGTCCTTTTTGTGATATCATAATTTATCGAAATTAGTCCAGTTATTGCAGACATATCGAAACGTTGATGAAGTGTGAATTGATCTCAGAGCAGGACGTGAAGTCATTATGCTCAAAAGCACGAGAAATTCTTGTTCAAGAGGGAAATGTTCAAGTAATTGACTCTCCTGTAACGGTTGTCACTTTTCCATTTTTCGTTGATTGCTGTGATAATGATAATCGCGATATCTGCTTCGAACGGCAGTCGGTAGTGTTCCCTGAGTAAAGAGTGAATTTCATTATTTTCGCAGAGTTGCAGTGGCAGCGCAGCAGTAATTCGGCAAAAACGTGGCAGCAATCATGAAACGTTTCGCCATCTTCGGGACGGGTGCAGCCATCAGTAGTAGTGGGCGCTAAGCACAGTTCTTCACTTCTACTAAAGTTTAGCCTGAAGATTTGATCCGTGCTGCACAATGCCGTTCTTCTTAGCAAATCAGTTGACTGACTTGCTTGAAAATTGCTTGATTTCTCTTCCTTACTGTGGTCGCCTCTAGTAAAAGGTGTTGTCACTGAGATGTATCAGGTAATGGTAAAGGCTCCGGTGTTAATCAGTCCCCTAAGGTCGCGCTACCGTGTTCCATTCACAATTGTAGAGTCACTTGTTTATTTGAATCGTAGTATACTAATACTTCAAATTTTAATACTCATATTCAACCAGTCGAGGTTTTTGTCTTGGCCTCCCGCGTAGGATCGAACGTGTTTGTCAAAACTAACGAAGTCCATGCACTCCTTCATAGTTCTTGGTGTCCATAATTTACTGGATGTGCAGAAAAATATAATGAGCAGTGTGCATCTGGAAATCGCTTCATTTACTTGTTTATTCGTATTTCGTTCTTTACGCAAACTCTTTAACTACCTAACAAAATGGTAGAAAACTATTCACTGACTATTCTTATCAGTCAGACAGAGGGGTGGTAATCCGATAAGAAGTGTAATATGATTATCGAAAGTCTAATCTAGGTTGGCAGATCGTCGTTAACAGTTCTGCTTTATTGATTTGCAAATCAGGTATAGAAATCTGTTCCAGGTTCCACACGCTCCAACCGTCGGCAGTAAAACCAAGCCTGAAAGGTTTGTCAATTTCCCCAGTTCTGTGGTGCTCGCTCTCTTGTCTTGATCTGTCTTGTCTCTTGTCTTGTCTGGAGCTATCTTGATTATTAAGATTGGACCCAGTAATTCCAGCGTCCCCCTGCGCACGCAATCACTCGAGGTGGTAGGCTGTGCGAGGCTCAACTGGCATCGGATTTCCAGCTGCGGCTGGAGGTTTATCGCCGTATGTCGTATGTCGTAGTAAACGTTTGTTTATTCAACTAATAGTTAGTTCAATATCTCTATTTGAAGGTGGGGTGCTCGTTAGTGGCAAGAGGTATTAAATGATAAAAAGTTTCGGTACTATTGTACTTTTGGGGTCCCACTTTTTTTCGTTTGAAATAGGCTTAGTATCTTAGCGAGTATCAGAATCGTTCTTCTCATGGCCGATTACCCCTAATAGACCTATTTTAAATGAAAAGAAGTGGGACCCCAAAAGTACAATAGTACCAAAGTTTCTTTTACTTTGAAATGGTAGACAACTCTAATCCCATCCATAATTCAGCATTCCTGAAACAGCAAGCTTGTCCTTATTTCTCAGCGTATTCAGGATTGTGTTGTATCTATTTGAGCAAAGGACGAAGTCAACAACTTCCCTAGTACCCAGTGGTTCTCGTGTTTCAGGTGTTCGAAACTATGGAAAAATTCGTTGTCAAAGACTTGGAAATGTGCACGAACGAACGCGACATAGCATGTGTATGTTCTGAATTATTTTTGCCTTTTGCAGTAATTTCTGACAAGTCTTTTATGCAAAATTCAGTTGGTTTTCCTCATTTTATTTGTTGCAACCGGTAATTTCCAGATTCTGGATGTACTAAATCTCAACAGAGACTTCATATCTGAAAAGAAAAGTGATTTTGCTGCCTATGTGTCTTCTCGCGTGTGCAGAGTTTGGCGAATGTAAGTGATTTGTAGAAGCTTCCCATAATCCGTTCACCTTATAAAACTGTCATTTAGGCCGGAGACAAGGGCCAGGACAGGGTTCTTTGTACTCTTCACAGCTTTTGAGCTACAAAAAAGTGTAGTTGCAACGAACCTTTTTCAAATTGTCTATCAAGAGTGCTTAGTGCAAACGATGGAACTCATTATTAATGAAGAACTGACGTCTCTGCACTTTCTATAATAGATCTTTTTGTTGTGGGCAGTACCTAAACGTTGGGACTTCACAGATCCGCCACGACCATACTACCGACAATACTTGTGGTACGGGATAGAAGCACATTTTTTTCTCTTCCTGACACCTATTTCATGACCTTAATGTTCAGTGTTTTGTGTCTGTGAGGTAAGTATTTGTTTTGAAAAACAGTTGGCACTATTCAACGTAACGGACACCAGTACTCAATTTTTTTCAGTCGTCTATTACAAACCCAATGTGCTAAGTTTCAGTGAATTTCGACGACTGAAAAAAATTGAGTACTGGTGTCCGTTAAGTTGAATAGTCCCGAAAAGTTATAGTATTTACTGGTACTGGTGTCCGATGAATCTTCAGGTTTTTATACTTCTCATGAGTGCTGAGCCGAGCTCCTGGACGGAGTTTTGCGGTTTCGCGAATGGCTCGTCGTTCAGAACTAAGTATTTCATGGATGAGTCAACAATGACGTTGACACCATGTGGGGAGTTCGCCCTAGTAATGCCACAGACGTTACCGTTGCTGTTCTTCTCCGTGATCAATTTCCAGTTGGTACCCGTGGGTTGATGTCGTTTTCACTTTTCTTTTTCACCTTATCATTTTCTTATTTCTTATTCTTTTTCTTATTCTGTTTTGTTTTCGAGTTGAAGCTTTGTAGAGTGGAAGTATTACAGGTGAGTATAGCCTCTTGGGACTTTCGTAATCATGGACGATAGTGGAGCTTTTCAACGGTCTGCCATCGGTTTTGCCGGATGCTTTCATTCCCTTTCAGATCCTATCAAAGTGCTGAGTCATTTGGTTATATCGAACTGGGATCCACTGCCGATGAGTCTGCCGGCTTTCTATCACGGGTCTTTTTCTGCTGGACAAATATTCTTATTCAAAAAGGTGGCAAGCTGCAGTTGAATTCTGTAAGTATAGATGGCTGTTCCTTTAGGACCTTAAGTATTGAAAAACGCTTTTAATTAGTATCTTTTTCTAGATTGATGATGTGTTCCCTCTGCCTCCTTCCCTTGAAGTGGCAAACATTGAGCGCCAAATGATCAAGAACTCACCAACGTACTTTTCGGATGGTCAACGCTATTCATTATCGTCGTACGTCTTCGATTTATTCTCGAAACTTTAGTTTTTCAGTAAGTTACCCAATGCGGAACTGCTTGCAAAGTCTTTCCTGCATCATTGTGAGGATTCTCGTTCATTTCTGAACTTTTGAAGCTTTGCTACGCTTTTGCTTTGCTTTTTTGAAAAGAGTATGTGTTATGTCGATCACGTTGTATTCACCAATTGTGAAGGTTTTCTGAAGAACTATCATTTCTGAAGAACATTATAAGATCATCGTTCCTCTGTGTCTGTGCAATGTGCAAATGACAAATGATACTGGTGTTACTCCTACTGCAATTAATTTGTAATGACATTATATTAATAAATCTTTATAACAACATCTCCATAACTCTCTTTTAAGTTTCAATAAGTTCGAACACATGAATTAGTTCGAACACATAAGTAACAACACATAAGTAACAACACATAAGTAACAACACATAAGTAACAACACATGAACACACATGAACAAACAGTAACAATTTACAATATAGCACATGAACATTTCACAAGAGATCCTCTACTTCACATTTCACAAAAGTTGCTCTCCCGCACGACTATCAATCGTGCAGAGCTCGAGTCATTTCCAACATGAATTCGTCCGTCTTTACACTCCATTTGGCGTACTCCAGGGGTTTTTTCTCCCTCATCTCGGTCAGCGTCATCGTAAGCTTCAGACCTAAAAAAGTGTCACATAAGAGTGTGCTAAGCACAATACATTTGAAAAAAAACTAACCGCTAATTTTTGCTGCGTCCATTTTTTCATTACTATCTCTCAGTGATTTGATGGCTGATGCGATAGCATCAGTGTCTGAAATTATGACATAATCTTTCAAAATTAAGAATTGCACACAATCTTCATCACTCACTTTGTCCTGGACCTCCACTCCCATTCTTACTTTGTGGCGTTCTTGACCTCGACGTCGACGTTGAGGTAGAAGAACTCTGAAATGGACATCGCTTGAAAGTGGTACAATTATACTTTCACTGGTAGAACAAGAACCTTTACAAACTCCACAATGACATCCTGTTCAGTATTGCATACTGAGCTGAAGCGTGGCCTGAACAATAGATGTTATTAACCTAATGTATAAACATTAACTTACTATTAAGCTCACCCTTGATCCAAAATCACATCAAGGTAACTCAGGCTGTCGAAAAATGGCCACGCTTTTATCCTTTCCACATTCTCTGAAGCTTCGCATCCTGTCGCCTTCCTATTTAGATCGTTTATCTCCTTCAATTTGCGTCGGTAGGTGTCCTTTAGATTCTTGAAACTTCTGGCTAGCACTTCCTCTGAACGAGATACTCATCACTGTAGGAAACCTCTGTCTTATGTACTACAGTGACAACAAACCCACCTTTGAAATCCTTCCCATGAGTTTCTTGCATTTCCACAACTACAAAATTCCATGCTTGGTTCCGTTTGGCGGTATCCTTGAAATTGGGATGTCTGTCATCCCATAACTCCGGGTAAAATCGGACCGCATCGACTAGAGTGTACTTCTCGTCAGTGTTCATGGGAGAAGTTTCAAGCGGCGTTTCCTTTTTCACCTTGTATGACATCGCGGTGTCCGCAAAAGCATACATCTGCAAAATTAGCGGATAAAGATGAGCTATTAGGCCATTTCATAAGTCCGTGCCGTTTTTTCGACGTCCTTATGTAAATTTAATGGGAAAGTTCTAGCAAAGAGCTGTATACTTTTCGATAGAGAAGTGTTTGTAGTTTTAGAAAGTTTATTTTGATGGAAACTCGAAATGTTGCTAATTTTTTTAACAATGAAATGGAAAATGAAACGTCGCAAAAATAGCCCTATGCGGAATGGAATTTTCCACGAAAAACCAAACACATCTTCTGATGGAGCAAGAAATTTTGACGGTAGACATACAAAAAGAATCATCAGAAAAAGAAGCAACATTTCGAGTTTCCATAAAAAAAACCTTCTAAAACAACAAGCAATTCTCTATCGAAAAGTATACAGAAACAACACATATACAGAAAAAACACCACATCAAATTTAAAAAAAACGTCGACCAAGCAAAAAGCGAAAAGACCAGAAATTAGAATATGAGGCCGACTAAATATGTAGGGAGAGGAACAGATTAGAAATGCATGATACGAAAACGAGGAAAAGGAAGAAAAGTGATCGATAGTCGAAAATGATGAAAATGTTAGCGAAACCACATTCTTGCCGAATGCAATACATCACAATCACAAAAATCACTAAACTATTGGAATTTAGAAAAAATGGATCACAAAAAGTTTTCATTTTTGTTTCTAAAGGTACTCAGACTAGAGTGCTCGTTTTGCTTCCACTAGAATGTGTCTATTATTTTGGTGCAGGTGCTCAAAATAATAGACACAGTGTCAAAGTAAACCGTGGAAATTCATCTTCATAAACTTCATTATAAGTCGAAGACAAGTACGTACAGAAAGACTTTTTTGGCGTGATAGACAAGAATGCTTTCAAAATAGAATTAAAAGCTTAAAACGAGCATGTTATTGTGGAGAAACAGCAGTTTTTTCATGATTTTGGGGAGAGAGGCTTTTCCTCAGATCGTTTACAATGAAACCATCAGAAGAAAACAATTCCTCGCACTCGGACGATAGATGTGGAAGGTGCCGACAAATACTTCATTACAAGTTTCTTTAGAGGGGTGTGTACTTCGCTGGGTTGGTTCAATTCTTTCAGAATTCGAATGGATAATGTAGACGTCAGCACGTCAGAGCAGAAACGAAATATGAAACGAAACAAGACGTCGACGAAACAAAACGAAACGAAACGATAGAAACGAATAAACAAAAACCATCGTTAACAACAAAATAAAACCAACAACAAAAAACAAAAACAACAAAACCACAAAGTCCACCCCCCCCCCCGAGGCGGTCCAACGCGGTGAGGGACGCCGCGAATCCCATAACAGCCCGTGCACGTCCCCGCGACGGCGTCACCCCGTGAACTCGTACGCGCGCGTCTAGCCCCACGCTGTCTGATGGTGAATGGACGAGTTTCGCGCGGTTCGAGCGAACCTATAACACCGGCCTAACGAAGGCCTTAGCATTGTCGTGTCGCGGTTGTCGTGGACTGTGCACGACCCTTTAGGGCCTGTGTTCGTGCGGAAGGAGGTCATTTCGAAACTTAGATGCTATTTTATATGTGTGTGGTCAAAGGCAATAAATGTTATAAATTTCATCTCATTTGCCTGAGATCTGCCGTTTAGACGGTCAAGTATCTGTGTTGGACTTTTGCCGCACCCTGTAGAAGATGTATCAGAACTTCATTGCACCCGAACCTGTTAGTTGTCGTTCGAGGCCCGTGATCCACCAGCTTAGCGGCAACATTGAATATTGACGGAAATTGAAACTGCCCAGCGTAACGGCTCATTAAATAATGCAAGATCGTGAAGGGGATTTGAAGGATTTCGCTGTTGCCGCCGCCGTAACTGCTGCACCGCAGTGGATGTCGCACAAAGAGCGCCTAAAATGTATAGACAAGGAATGATTTAAACACGTTCTCGCTACTACCCATTTCTTTATTTCTTTATTCATTTATTTCAGATATGTGTTCAAGCACATGCAAAGCGAATAATGTGAGCATAGTCACCATCGCAAACATTAACAAAGTAACGAGACTATAGAAATTTCGTATCACAAACTAGAAAGAAAGTATTATAAGTGAGACCATTAAAACATTTGGAAGAAAAGAGGTATCAAGAAAAGAGCACCTTGCCCTCGCACCGGAAATGCAGGAAGAAGCAGTGAACGGCAGGAAAACACCGTTCGCTTGTTGCTCTACTGCACAGATCCAGCTCAAGCAGAGTGGGCAGTGACGATGAACCGATGAATGTGCGCGGGATGATATTCGAAATCATATTCTCCCCTGAAATTTCCGCCACAGTGCTTTCGACTGTGGCAGCAAAAAATGGGCGCCGGCATACTATAATACAATGGTAAGAGCAAAAGCGGAAGCAAAATATTAGGGTGGCCTATAAGGAACTGGCCCATCACACCACCTTTACAAAAAGTAATTATAGCTCAATAGCCATCTACCGTGGTCAGTCGACATTCTCACCATGTGTGGTCTCAAAATTTCTTCAGTTATTGCACAGAGTTGAAACTATTCTCCAGGGGAGTACCTGAGTAGCTGCGCATTTATTCTCAGACAGAGAATATGGTCAGCCGAAATGGTCAGCTGTCAGCTATGGACCAGTTCCTCGTGGGACACCCTAGTATTTTATATAATAGTTCAATTAGATAATATCACGGATTCACAATGCCGAGATTCATCGAAAGTCGCACGTGGTGGTATTCTCAGACTGTGTTGTGAACTGTATGACGATGCGAGGATCACTTGTTCCTCGAGACGTGGACAAGGACTCTGATTATTGTGGAGTTTAACACATTCACGACGGCGTCAGCCAATATGGGTGGACAGCAAGGGGGGCGCGTGGGACGGTGTCCACCCATATTGGCGGACAGGAGTGTTTCGCCCAGAACTTTCGTTGGCGACGACTTTTATTAATTGTTCTTTCGGAATCGTAGACTATATGGTAAAATCAATACTAGGTTTGCGTTTGCACGAAAATGGTGTTTATTAAAACTAACTAGAGAACAATTCCCCGCATTGTTGGAACACAATAAACACAAAAACTTCTAGGACAGGAGTAAGTATCAGACATGGAGTGAAACTTTAATGGAACAGTTAGACAAAGCGGAAAAGTACAGTGCAATTATATAAGCGACCAAAAATTCAACAAAAACACTTTTTATCGTTAAAACACAATAAACAAACATACTTTCACAACTCAAACAGCGCGTATCGACCCTTCTAACTTTTTTCTTTGCAACATCTCTCCCCAAGCTATCGCTCAGACTTTTATAACATCCTGCACAGTTTTTTGGACTCTGAATATGTTATGTAAATGTTTCTGAGAGAAAAAACGCCCGTTGCGCGTGAAAACCACTTCGTCGTGAATGCGTTAAAGTGCTAAGATGTGTTGAGAATACAGGATAACCACTTCGATGTACTACTTCATCACCGTTTCCTCTCTTGGTTCGATGCGGTCATGCCTTATTCACAGCTAACTGATCTTCGTTGTTCCTCTGACAGCCACTGCATGGACCTCGAAGCTCCTTCAAACGGCAGCAGCCTGTGGAGAGAGCCTCTTCTTCTCATTCATGTAAGTATCATTCTAAATGACTGGTGAGAAGTGAGATCCATTTATTGTCAGCTATACACGCTTATTGGTTGCTCATCCGTTCTCAGTTGGACGTGCCGAGTTCGCTGCACAAAGTCGACATGAACAACACCACCACGTCGAATTATACGCTGGAGGATGTCCCCAAGGATATTCAGTCTAAAAGACGCATAACGGTCATTCTCATAATGTCGACGCTTGACCTTCTCACGCTGCTTATCATAGTTACGTTTTTCATATGGTATAAAAGATTCGTATCACGAGAGCAAGAAGAATTGGGATTGGGTCCTCCTCCAGATGTGAGTTCTACATTGAAATTGAAATCAAATTTCATTTCAAAAAGATCTACAGAAATATAGCATTTTCGATGCTACGTGGAGGAGGTGCGCAACGTGTTGGTCTGCACTATTGCGTCGACTCTATGCTGATTAACATAATATTATCGTTCTGATATCTATCATTGTTTCATTGTGGTGATGGGAACGGCATCATTTAAGATGTTGTACCCCACCGATATGTTGAGCTGTAATCGCCAAAAGCCTTGCGAAATAGTGCGCGGCGGGAGGAGACGCAGGCGCTGACTCTACTCAAGACACACACTATTTAATGTGAGAAAGCTCAACATAGCGATGGGGTACAACATCCTGAATAGTTTCGTGGGAACTACTGTGTAGAGTTTAGATGTCAAACATGTTAAAGCCGACCGAGTTGATCGCAAACATTGGAAGATATGCTAATGATAACACGTTAGAGTCGACGTAAAGTTGCGGGCTACTGGTGTCACGATCAACCTTCCTTCAACCTGCTTGTTTTCTGGTTGCATCGCCAGGTAAACGGACTCGTTTAGGCGTCAAAAATTGCGCGCGGTCTGCGACTGCACAGTGTTCTTCACAACGTGTAGTATTTTACGACAGTTTTCGCCTCCCCCACAATGGAGGGATGGCTAAAACTTTGCACAGTGGGATTTTCGTCACTTTTCCTTAGCCTACTGCACAAGCCACCTCACCCTATGCCAAGCTTTAGCCTAAATCATGCATTGGCCTATTGACGACGCGTGGCTTCGCCACGCGGTCAGGCGGAGGGAGGAACTCCGGAGTGGGTGAACCACTAGTTCCCTGTCAATGGAGGATCTAAAGGGTAGCGATCGAAAGCAGAGCGATAGTCAAAGCTCAAACTTAGCACTGCAAAACGTCCTCGCTGGGAAGGATCGAACCCGCAACCCGTAGACGTAAAAGTGTGCTTGGCTCTCTTAGGGGTTGGGCAGATTCCAAACTCTGAAAAGGTACATCTAAGAGTGATACTTTTCTGTATTTTTGTATTTTTGTTCGATATTTTACGTTAAGTTTTGCCAAACAATGCCAAAATCGAACGTGAAATATCGAACAAAAATACAAAAACAGATAAAAGTATCACACTTGGAAAGAACTGAGAGTTTCGATACAGAAGAGACGAGAAGGTAGTAATTAGATGTCCGAGAAATTTACGCACATGTCCATCGCCGCTCAATAAATAATTTTAAAATATGCAACACTTTTATCTTCCTACTCAATTAACAGAAAATCCTTATGTGGCGAAATTTTCATGAAAAAAAAAAGCAAAAATGAAAGGTTTTCAGGAAAATCTTGTTCGATAGTGCTGGAAACAAGTGACTGGAGCATGTTTCCATTTTTAGGATCAGGCACCACTAGATCAGTTCGATACTTATGGCGGTACTACTGGCGGCACTACTGGCGGCACATCAGGTGGAGCTTTAGGTGGTGCGCCAGCTGGCCACGACCCTATGGATTCGTCAAAAACAGCGGATTCATCAAGAGCAGTGGATTCGTCAATGTCAGAAGATGGGGGTAGCCCTTAATAGAGACAACTTTGGACAAGTAATAATATGGATGCATGATCTCTCTTAACGCAATGATGCTTAAGCAAATAAAATGTGTTTTTATTGTACGCGAACATTCTTTGCACTGTTTTCTCGGCAAACATTCTTTCAACCATGTCACATGTTTTCGAAATTGACGTCGGCTCTCAGATCATGTGGAATTTATTGTCAACAGAGCCGGATTCATAAGATGTTTTGACCCAACACCTGCGATAACCAGTTCTCTCAAACAAACCTACTTCTCTTGCTGCTTGAACTGAAATGGCTGCGTTGCTGATGAACTCGCTACATTGGGCTGCGGTATTTCGGTGAAGTTGAATATCACCGAATTGTCGAGCTTCCTAGCCAACATAAAAAGCCTAGTCACGGCCAGCGGCATCTGGGCAGAAGTCACATAGAAAAAGTGCTGCAACAGGTGTGGTAGCCCCTTTCCCGTGACTCGTTCAGGACGAGCGAAGGATGAACGAGCGATGGTCCTTCAGCTGGAGTCCTCTTTTCAGTCATTTCGTATTCATCATAAAGCTTATGAAATGAATTTCTGATGGTAGGAAGGGATGAACGGTTTCTTTTGATAGCATACTCATAATCAAAAATCAATGATGATCTAAACATACTACCTTTGGATTAATATTATATAGTACCGGACATGTCTTTTGATCACTTCCCGGAAAAGCCGTTTATAAGCGTGTCAAAACGCCTTTTTTCAATAACCTTGTTGTATCTCAATTATTTGTCAAAATATACATATATTTGGGCTCAGGCACTCGGCACCACGCTTTCTAATATTAGGTTGGTAAGAAAGTTCATACCGTTTTTTTCTAACGACTGTTGTAAATTGTGTTGGACAGGCTTTGCAGAATGTGACACAGCGTTTGGCAGAAAATTATTTTTTCATTCAAGCGGTATATTTGAAATTGGTGGTAACTTTGATTGTCGTTGCTTTTTAGGCTAGAGAAGAGAAAAGCGAAAAAGTGAAAAATAACCTCATCGACAGCAATCGTTTTTGCCGTTTTAGAGGCTTCAATGAAACGTAAAGGTGATGATATTGGGATGAACCGTTCGAAAGGTGATGATATTCCCTATCAGAAACTGTTTTCCTTTTTCCCTATTTTTCTGGAAATTGCAAAGTTTGGACCCCTGAAGTTTGTCGTTAGAAAGACAAGAATAATTTTTCGATGCTGCTCCTGGTTTTCTTCTGGACGTCCGAGTTGATTTCTGTACAGCTTCTTGAACAGAATTTTTCGCTCCATCAGAAGATATGTTTGTTTTTGAACCACAATCCGTTTCAAAAATTTTTCGCGCGAAAAGCGTCTTGCCGTTTCTCGGCAGAGCAAACCTCCAGTTTCATACTTTGTAATGTGAATATTTTTTCAACTCGAGCGTTGTACGGAAATAAGCACATCTTGTGGTAGAGCGAAAACTCTGCTTAGGAAACGATACAGAAATCAACTCGGACGTTTAGAATAATACTAGGAGCAGCATCGAAAAATTATTGTTGTCTTTCGAACGACAAACTTTGTGGATTTAAAACTTTGAAATTTCCAGAGCAAACAGGGGTTGTATATAGAATATTATCTAATAGAGAAAACCATCGTCTTTCAAACGTTATATCACATTTTATTCAAGCCTCCGAGGCTTAGCAAAAAAACATCGCTGTCGCTGAGGTTATTTTTTCGCTTCTTCGCTTTCACTTTATTAGCCAAAAACAATGCCATTTAAAATGACCACAAATTTCAAACATACTGCTCGAAAGCGCAAATAATTCTCTTTCGAATGCTATGTCACATCCTGCAAAGGCTTTCGAACTCCACCTACAGCAGTCGTCTGAAAAAAAAAGCTTTCTTAAAAAAACCTCGGGAATTCGATCATGAACTAGAACCACAAAAGTCATTTGTTCGTCATATGCAGCTTATCCCTAAACCAGTTTCCATTAGATAATTGCAAAAATAATGGAAAGTTCAGCATCTTACGTATCTTTGAAACGCGGTAGCTCCACGGCTAGCTGTTCTTCTTAGTTCAAGCACCTTCGCTATTTAATAAATACCTCTTCTGTTGACGGTGTTTTTTGGACCATTGGTTGCCTGCCTAATAATTGAAGCCTTTCAGTAAATCAGAAACTGTTAGGAACTGTAAAAAATCGCTTCGTATGAAAAAATGTTGTTTCCTAACCTGAAAAACACAATTTTTCATTTGTTTTCCGCTTCCCCACTTCGTGTTCGGTGACATAAAAAAGGCTCGGAAACGGGCAGAACTTTCCTCTTCAACCTAACACGCTGTATGTACCTTACAGTAGATGTGCACAGTGCAGTGGATAGAAGCCATACGTCAGGCTGTGATTTCGGATCTCAGTAGGCGGAGCCTGTGCGACAACTGTGAGATGGAGGTGTGTGTGTGAGAGCATCGACTTCGCAACAGCACACCGGCTCATCCAACCGCATGTGACCGGCTGATTCCATTACCCTATCTTTTTTCTACATTTTACTTGAAGTCAAAATACGGACTCCTAACTAATATATGTATCAGTGGATCAACCGTTTTCAAAGGCAGAAGACTTATCTTCCCATACGCTCCAAGCCCGATCTCTCGTCCTTAAACCTAGGCCAAATCTCCTTAATATAAATTTCCTCTGCCTAACGAGTTTGGTAGGTGGAAAAATTTTGTTCAACGGTCTAACGGTTTCACCTTCGCGACGTCTTCGGAGGACTCAAGGACTCAGCCTTCCTCCTTCGAACTTTGTGCTCAACGTTAAGAATAAATGAACAATTAGCAGCCAACGTATTGATAATTAACGTATTTAATTTTTAGCCGTAGGCCGTTTAACAATGGAAATGTACATTCTCGAAGAAAATAGAGAGATCCGATTCAGAATTTCCATTCAACAACTGATCATAACGTCTTGCTCTCCTAGAGCTCGCAAACTCCGTTACTTATAATTTCTTTGAAGACTCGTACTTCTCCATTCGACGAAATTTCTCAACTTGTCTATTGAATCACGCCCCGCGGAAAAATAGTTGGGATGAGTGGAAGATTCGTGAGTTCTATTGCTCTCACTCGAGGCCATTTCTTTCGTTTCCTCGACGGAATTGCGACGAAGTGAAACCGGTGGATTTGAGTAGAGGTCGGATTGGAAACATCTTTGATCAATTTTTCCTTAATGGCTAGATGGAGGGCCGCTGAACATAAAGCCGGGCTGCTCGCTCCCGCGTCAGCTACTGAGCTATAAATTCGAAGAGAGCTTCTGCACAAAATTAGCAGTGAAAACATTACTGCCATGTTTTGTACAACAGGTGTGTGACGTATTATCAGGGCGATCACATTCCACAAAGTCTATCCTCAAAGTCGTCGCCTTGGTTGCAGGATAAGCTTCGTCTGAGACAATTCCGTCGTTCAGAATGTCTCTTACTTTAATCAATATACCTGCCGTATATGCACGTCTATCTGCCTTAAACTCAAGGCATTATGTTGTGATAATAGGCACTACTGCAACTCGCTCTACACCATTTTCTACCGCCTATATGTATACGGCCCTCTACCCCTCCAGAGTTGAGTAAATCGGAATCAGATTAGTCTGGGAATATAATGGCTTACTGCGAAAGTCACTGTATAGGTCATGTAAACGTTAAGTATGGCTAGACTAAACGTAAACGTTCAGCATGCCTGGCCTGACCAACGCAACCGCAGCCACTTCAGCTTTACCTCAAACTGTCGTCGCAAGTTGCGCTTTGTTCTGGAAAACTTGGAAATGCTGGGTATGAGTCCGCAATATCTAACAATTCGGTGATTGCTTTTCAAACCAGGTGCTATTTTCAGTCAGGTGACCTTTGAGATACTGTAACTTCTTAAAATGAACAACTGATGTAATCGTCCACACATGTCATCACTGCGCAGCGGGACCGGGTGATCAATAGCTGTATAGGATGTTGGGGGGGCCGCGTGGTACAGTGGTAAGAGGCGCTGCTGACACCCGCACGGTCGAGCGATCGATACCGGTCCGGGCTAACCAAGCCCTCCATTCCTCCGTGGTCGGGTAAATTGGTACCAGACTTGTCCGGGAAGGTAAAGACACTGACCTGGTATAGCGGCTGACCCCCGCAGGTCATTGTGTAGGCCAAATACGCATTTCACTATGCCTCTACGATTTGAATGGAACACGAATGCGGCGGCGCGTCCTCAGGGGACTGATCAACGCCGGCACCTTTACCGTTTACCTTTATAGGATGTTAGATATAGAAGCTGCCCTTTTTGTATCTTTTCTCCGCGTCCTCCTCCTTAGCTCTGTTCCATAAGCTCCAATTTTACCGCTTTATGAGATGATCATAAGGATGTCGAAGTAATGGTAAAGAATATTTTCACTTTACAGGAATCAAACCAATCAACACCTCCCTACTTATTTGCGAGAAAACCGAACTCATTGGAAGTATCCAATGAGTTCGGTTTTAAATCATAAATCGCTGAGGTACAACACTTGGAAGGGATGCTTGAACTTGACTTCTTTCTGCCAACATTTGTGCTGGAATGCACTGGCATTACGCATCTAACCTCGAAAGCAATCGGAAACAATATGATACCTGCCGAAAACTGTCTCTATCTCGGTAACCTGGACTCTTGGAGAGCTTCCCAGCTCGCGCACTGGCAAAGCTGCCCAATTTGACAGAGACGCTGAACGCAATTTACTATATCGATTTTGAACGAAAGGAAGGTGAAGTCCGAGAAGACCGTGCCACGTCGTAGAAGATGATGCGTAGGGAGCATTCAAAGTTCGCTGTGCTTCTGCGCCGTCTTCTTAGGCTCAGTAAATCATGGTGAACATTTCCCTCAGCATGAAATTTCTGTGCTACAGACCGCTCTGTGCGGTGGTACAGGGTATTCTTGATTGTAATCGAGTCCCAACCATTCCAATACATTTTGTCTTCAGTTAATTTAGAGAGGTACACTTCTCACTCATTTGTGGCTCATGAATTCATCAATACACAATTCCAGTTCAAAACAAAAAGTTACAGCGATTCCTGTCTGTGGAACTATGAGAAATATTATAATAGCACGTCGTCAACCGTTGGAAGAGAACGAGGAGTGGCATTGCCAATTTGTTGTTCGCTTTCATTTCTCGATTAAATCGCACGCATTTCGCAATATCCACAGAGTTGTCTGTCAAATTGTCTGTCAATTGTTTTCTCTTTTAAGCCAAAATGGTCAATGCCGATTTGCTGAAGAAGCACGCCGCCCAATACAAGCTGACTCGCGACACTGCTGGCGAATATCATAAGCAGTAAGTCAGTTTCAAACGCTATTGAAATATTATTGGCAAACGTATTTTTCATTAGTGTTTATCTCCTTCGAGATCATTCAATTTTCGTACAACGCGAATGCCGTGAACACCTCGGTATCGATGAGAAATAAGGTCATTTCTCGCTGGCAAAGTTCTATCGTAGGTCGGTCTCATCGAAGGTACTCGCGGCGCATTGCTCTCCGCCTCGTGAGCGAATTCCCATAATACAAAGCCCATCGGGCACCCAATCTCATTGCTGTAGTCAATCTCGACATCATTTGCTTTCCAGCCCGACGTTAAACCTTTCAAATGGCTTTTATTATTTTTCGGATGCTTCTGTGCCAGACGAGGTTAGTAAGGTGGATCGAAATTTATTACGGCCTGGCGTTTCGACCCTTTCGTCGTCTTCAGAGGCCTTCACAGTCTTCGCAGTCTTATAAACACCCGCAAGCTTTCCTCCGCAGATGTGCAATCGATGTCAGCGGCTACCTTCAAAATAAGACCAATAATTAGTTGCGTTGGCGGACCAACCGACCGAATATCATGGTTCCTCAGTCAAATCGTAAGCCAGTTGTTAGCCGTGATCCCTTCGCACCTGACCAATACGAGGCTATTCCTTGATCGTCTTCACAAGGCCCAATTACATCAAAACTGCGTTGTAGAGTCATTCGATGTTACTTCATTGTATACCAACGTCCAAAACGATCAAGCTCTTCAAGCGTTATACGAAATGCTTGACGGGCACATCAATAACATCAACACTTTTGGACTTGAGAGGAACTCAATAATGGCTCTGGTCAAGGAATGTCTGAATTGCAACATCTTTAAATGGTCAGGCTCTTACTATTCTCAACTGAGGGGTCTGGCAATGGGTCAACGGCTTGCACCTGTTCTTGCAATAAGCTTCATGAGTAGATTAGAAAAACCAGTGCTAGCTCGTCTGTCTTTGATGTACTGTAGATACATCGATGACTGTTTCATAATAACGTCAACCCAGTCTGAGATGGATGAATGATTTCGCATTCTTAACCAGCAATCACACACAGCACATCAGGCTTACTCGAGAAACACCATCGAACGGTTGGCTCCCGTATCTTAACACGCAGGTGAAGGTATCCGATGGCATGGTCAGCGTAAAGTGGTATCGAAAAGGGAGCTCCAAAAACATGCTGATCAACGAAAGATCAACTCATCCTGTTGCTATTAAGCGAGCTGCTTTTAAGCAATATATTTAGAACAACTACAGCAGTGTGCACGGGTGTAGACGAACAACAAGAATCTGTGAGATTAGCTTCCAGAATAGCCTCACAGAACGGCTATAATAAAACACCATACCACAGGAGAACGACCAATGCCCAGCGAGTACGATCCCCTCAGGACCGTGTACCTTTATGTCTTCCATTTATTTCCGTTGCATTCTCCTCCGCAATACAACGATGCCTGGTTCGTGCACAGCTCCAAAATGATGTTGTTCTTGTTAACATCCCCAACGACAACATCAAACGACAGTTAGTGCGAAACAGGCTCTACGACACCGAATGCGCTTCAGAGGACTGCGTGGTTTGTCCTTACGGGAAGAATGGAGATTGCGAGAAATCGGGAGCGGTGTATGAGATTGATTGTAAGGCTTGCAACGGCAGGTACATTGGAGAGACCGGTCGCATGTTGTTGGCACGTACGGCCTGACATTCTGACCACACCGCCGCCGTTCCTTTCCAATGGCGTCTTCTGTCACCTGATATGAGCTTGATTTTGATAATATGATATATTTTCCAAAATATAGGGTTGTGAACTGGAACTCTATGTCATTCGTTACTGTTCATGTCGAATGAGGAGCTAACTCTTTGTCAATACCTCTTTATTCTCCCATTCAATGAGGTTCAATCGCTACACCAAACTTTACAAACTTTCTGGCTAAAACTACGCACTATTCCAGACTCAACCTGGACAATTCTTTTCTTTCAACTATTCTTTACAACGATGCTAATTGAAAGTGTCTGAGAGGCGCTTCTCAACCAAGCAGTCATGAAACGCCTAAGAGAACATGTCAATGGCCATAGTGAACCCAGATCAACACTGACATTTAGGCTCTTTACGCTACACCCTGAGCTTGCGAAATACTACGATGCGGAAGATATCGACCCAGATAGCATTCCCAAGGTGAGTCTTCACTACTTTTTCTTCTTTTTTCGCTGAGGCGGCAGTAGTTCTTTTTTCTCTGTTTAGAGGGAAGCAGTTTCAGATTAAGCAGACCTAGAACCCACTCTATAGCTGCGAACCTTGCTAAATTCCTTGAATAATAACGACGCCTCTCAACACATTTATTGTTCAACTTCTGACGTAAGGTTCGCTCCTCAGTTGCATCAATCAGCTGTTTTGAGACGTTTCCCTGTTGGGACAGTATTTGTCGAATTCTCCATCTTCTCTCTTCTTGAATCCTCGGGACGAGGTTATAAGTTTCGTATGTTGCTGCGCCGAAAGATGTGCCCAGCTCGCCTAACAACCTCGTTTGGCACAGCAGCATACAAAAAGTGTTTGTAGATTTTCGCAAGACGTTGAAATTATCAAAAGCGCTCCATCGGACGAGCTACAACAGTACCCTTGAAAACATTAGGGTAATTATACAATTACCCAACATTTGGTGTACAGTACTGGCCATAAGAATTGCCATTTTCACGGAAAAGCCGAAAAAAATCGGCTTTTTCGTCTTTTCTGAATAACTTCCTTAGAATTCAACATTCTGCGAAACCGAGCACATGGCTGAGCTCAGCAGCTCAAGCTCTATCGAACGGTATAGAAATCTCACTTGAAACCCTTTTAGTTAGCCGAATATGACGATTTTCGCGACGCGACGTCGCATTGCCGCGGACGAGTTGCCCGTTCAACAGTGTTCACCGTTATCCTCTTGTTCTTCCAACTTCGGACTCCTGTATCTCAGTTCCTAAGCGATGCTATTCGAACTGCTCTTTTGATTCTGGCAGAGTAGTCACTGGAGAATACCACACTGTTGAAATTCCTCTCCAGATTCTTCTAGACTCGTCCAGAAAATCGCCCAAAGTGGGCACCAGATCGACTTGTGAACAATTTTTTGGTTAATAACTCGTGAAGATTTCAGTGTTTTAGGAAAGTAAACACACTGCTTTGTTCAGCAGCTCGAGCTCTACCCAACAGTATGCAGCTTATCTCGATTTCTTTAGTTTTCCGCAAATCGGATTTTCATCGATTTTCAAATTTTCGAGTCCCCGTCTCCCGATCTACAAGCGATCTCCGGAGCCTGTCTTCTCTTGCTTCAATAGGGTAGTCTGTTGAAAATGAAATTCCGTAGAAAACCTTCTCTACATTGTACTGGATGTTTCCAGAAACTCATTCAAAGTAGGCATCAAATCCACATGTGAAAAATGTTTCGCTGAACAACTCGTGAAAATTACGGTATTTCAGGAATGTAAACATACTGCGCCGTTCAGCAGCTCAAGCTCTATCCAACAGTATACAATACGCCCCAATGTATCGACCACGGTTTTCACCAATTTTTTGCCAAGTCACGACCCCCCCCCCTCGCTCAACTGTGGTCATTCGAGTCAACGATCTTCTGACTTTGAACCCTCGTCTCTCAATATTCGAGAGAGACACGACGACCAGCTTTTCTCCTTTCAACAGAATAGCCACTGTAGGAAAGGAACACGTAGCAGAACTTGCCCAAATTGTTTCGGATTCTCCTAGAAATTCTTCCAAAGTCGGCACTTCGTTCACCTGGCATTGGTAGTGTGAATTTGGGTGGCCGCATACTTTCGAGACACAATGTACATTTGGATTCTGTGATGTCTGTAGAAAACCTCGGAGAAAAAAAAATAGAACTTCATTTTAACTGACGAAATTACAATAAAAGAACAGAGCTTTGAGAATCGGATTTTTCTCATTCACATACAACACATATAACACATAACAAATACATTTTCCCGAGAAGACATGGGTACCTTTCCTCTTAATGGCCACACGTGAAGCGCTGCTATCATATCGTGCTCATATCTTAATGGCAATCTTTGAAGCGGTCCAATCATATCATGTTATTTCAAGGGTTCACATAAAGATGTGAGCATGATATGAGAACATCGTTTCACGGGTGGGCATTTACACATTGGCGACATCTTAACCACCGTGTTGCTCATATGGAATTTTCGGTAGACAGATTCGGCTCACCGGTTTGCCGCACTCTTTCTGAATTTTTTTTCCCACCCTGTCGAAAAATTCCTATCACGTTCATGTTTTATCCCTCATGTTCTTTGGGGCTTTGACGAACTCCTAAGTTCAATTTTAAAAAAGGAAAATTACAACCGTCACCACTGCGATAAGGTCGAAAAAAGGCGATGTCCTCAACGTGTTAAGAGGAAAAGTGCCAAAACATGACCACGATAATCGCTTTTAGCATATCACCTCCAGGGACCAATTTTGCACAGCAGCCTGAACCACACTGTAAACGAACGAGAAAGGGTTGTCCTCGAAAACAAAGATTCTCCCATCCGGAAACTGCCTGTAATAGAGGTTTCCATAATACATTATAAAATAAGTAGGTCGCGTTCATGATATGTCGTAAATAAAAGGAGTAAAATGCTGACCGTAAAGGCCACGCGGGATGTGCACTCCCTCCCTTGAAGGACTATTGGGCTCCAACTTCTTCATGATCCTTCTTAACGTAAAGTAAGACTTTGTATAACCGACCTGAATGAAGCTCTCAAACTCCTTCATTTCAATACCTATAAGTTTTGCAGATATGGGAGGAATGCATACCCGGGAAAGACGTCTATGAATTTCTTTTACAGATATGCCCTCTCTTCGCATTGAGATCGCCGTCATAATGTGGTCAAAGTTATTCATGAGGCTGAAAATGTACCATGTGCTCGTCTTGTTATTGCGATTCATTTTGTGTTTGTTTTCATTAAGAAGTAAATTAGGTTACAACTAACGACAGCTTATTAATGAAATGACCGACACTATTCAACTATTTGGGCCCCAGAGTTCGAAATTTTTTCGCTGAAACTTCGCCCAGAGGGGTTTCTGGGGACGCTGATCACGAATCTGACACTCATTTTGCGTATTTCTTACAAGTATGGCACTAACACCCCTCCCCAAGAGTGCACGTGGGATCACCACTTTTTGCTGATGAATGGGCCTAAGCCTAAGCAGGAGGCGGGGGAGGGGATCTCTTCCCTCACCAAGGCTTAGGCCCATTCACCGGAAATTTTCAGCGAAATTGGTGATCCCGAGTGAAAGAGTTTGTTTGAAAGAGTGATGTGGTTATTTAGGCTTTTTGCATTATATTGTGATAAATAGGAAAGTGAACAAGCATTAATACTAGTAGTACTGCAACAAGTACCTTATTTGTTGTTGCAAGAATTTGAATAAGTCTAGAATAGTGACAACTTCTTTCGCTAGTGAACACGTCTGCAAGACGTAAAGAATGTTTCTACGCAATTCTCTCAAATGCTGCCTTACTCGATTGTTATGATAGGAATTATTATGATATTCGTGTTAATCCAACAAGCTTCTGCACTTATTCATCCAATTCAACTTCTTTTGCTAGCGAACACGTCTGCGCGGTAGCTTGAGTATTTGTTCCGGATGTGATTGAATTTGCGTATTAGCAAGTGGTAATTAAGAATACAGTTAGTGGGTTAAAATGAACTCGATAAAATAGCATAATATAGAGCAAACGTGTGCGTGGCACGTGCAGGAAAAGGCTATTCTCTACGTGCATCTAGTATCCAGTTGCTGCAGTAGGTGTCACTTGTCGGTAGATAATCAGAGACTTTATTCTCCAGAATTCTGTGGCGATAAAATACTCGACGTTGCTTGCACTATAAAAACGATTTGGCATGGGTTTTACAAGTTATTGTTTTGAGAAAGAGTTGGGGATTTTTTTTTTGAAAAAAATTGCACTGCAAGCTAAGAAAAGATTTTAGAATTAGAGGACGAAACATCGACGTATGGAAGGATAAACAGGGCGGAAAATTTTCTATTTTGGATTTTGACAGAGATTATGTGTATGGTATTTGGACAAGAGTTGTTTTTGTTGTGATCCGCCGTCATTTGGTTATTATCAGTGCAGTGGTCGTAACACATACAGACGCAGAGAATGTGTAAGAAGTAATAAGAATCTCGATTGTGGTTGTTGTGGTACAAGAAAGAAGGTTTGAAGAAAAGGCATTATTTTTTAGAAAGTAGATTGCTTTTATAGGAGGAAATGCACAAGTTAAGCTTATGAGCACGGCTTTTGTCTTGGAGTTATGTGATGCATATGTGGAATTTACCTGTTTTTTTGATCACTTCTGGTTGAGCTAAGAGAGAAAAGTTGTGATATATTGGTGATTATAATTTTGTGATAGTGAGCAAAAAAACCATTTCTAGAGAATTGGGTTAGAAATATTGATCATAAAGATGCAAATGTGCTTTTAATGGTTTGTATTTAGTTTTGATAAAAGTCATCAAAGTTCTAGTATAACGTATTATCTGCATCAGATTGAGAATTACTAGATCTGCCAATGAGTTAACTGCTACAGAATGAGGACGAGGCTTTATTAGCGGCAGATAGTATCTGAAGAAGACAAAGATAGATTGTAGTTTCTTAGGAAGCTCGAAGTACACATAAAGCGAAAGGCAGCAAAGCTTTGGTAAAAATGATAGGAAGGTGTTGTTTCAAACATCTCGGGAGCTTTTAAGAATTATTGGGTGAGTGATTCAGCTGATGTGTAAAATGATTAGCTATGCTATTTTATAACTGTTTTTTTTACAAAATTTGTTGTGCTAGAAAACAATGTATTTTATGATGTTTTGAGTTGTTGGTTGAGTGATATTGTTATTTTTGTAAGATTGGGTTGTGAATTGACAGCGCTTCAGCGATGCTGAGATGGTATAAAGGCAAAATTAGCAGGTAGCACTGATTTGAAATTGTGAGATTTGAGGTACTATTCTGTAACAGGGAAAGAGACGGTGTTATGTTTATTACATTAATTCATGAGTGAGAGTGGGTGTAAACATTATCGTTTTATTCTTATACTTTCACGTTTACTCAAAATTTATAACTTCGAAAATAAAAAAAGTGGTAGTGCAGGGTTCGCACGTTTTACTGCATGAGCCTTACGGTAATTTCTAGAGCAAAGTGCACGGAAACATTTTACTTTTGCTTTGGAACGAAGAAAAAACAAAAGTGAGAACTGTAACCAGTGTTTGTTAGGTCTGAGATGTAAACTTACATAGGAAAATAGTTGATAGATCGTGGGTAAATTTAACTTTTGAATTAAATTGGTTTGGATTAAATTGAAGAGTGCTAAACGGAACTAACATCACCTTGGATAAGTGTTAACGTGGGTCTAGGAAAGGAAGAGCTGCGGTAAAACAGGTTTTAGAGCCCTTCATCTTTGTAGAATGCTGAAAAGCGATTCATTTATCAAAATGATGAATTTTGAGTTGAAAGTGCATTGGATAGCCTATTGCATAGATTTGGGTAAGGTAAATAACGATGGATGGAATTCATTCTGTTGTAGATTTATTGATTGAACTGCCAGTTTTGAAAATAGACGTACATACTTTTCGTAATCGTGTACTGTTACTTATCTGATTTAAGACAACTGTACCAAAATGTAGGATGTTTTTTGCATTGTAATTCTTTATTCACCTAAACAGTTGATTATTGAAAATTGAGCGACCCGGAGTCGTTAGTAAAAATTTGCTAACGATGTTACAGTTTTCAGAGGCTTAGTGATGATTTGCTGTCCAACAATTACTTTGCCATTGACAAAATTATTTTGCAGTTTCGCCCATGGAGTTTTTTTAAATAGGGCAAAGTGATTTTTTTGTTGGCTTGGCTCTTCTTGGCCTCAAATCTGGGCTTCTGAGCAGCGCTATTGAAATGTTTTCTCAAGGCAGGGCAGAAAATGATCTGATAACGCTCTTATTTTCAAAAATCGTTTATTTTTGCTTAAGATGTTGAATGTAGTTATAAGATTATTGTTCGGGTGTATTTTCTGTGGCAATAAAATTGTATCTGACAATTCGCATAGTTTCAATAATAATTCTTTCATGATTTCTTAGTTCCACAAAAAATTGAACTATTTTAGGATCAAGGAGAAATTGTGTGATAAATTTTGAGAATCTTCACTTTTGTAGGAAAAGAGACGATATTGTTGTGTTATAAAAACGAACGAAAAACCTTGATGGTTTTATATTGGTTTTTCCCATTTTCTTACAACTAATGTACGCGTATGTTAGAAGAAAACGTTGGACAACTTATTGTTAGAAGAAAACGTTTGGACCCCACCCCTCATGGGGAGGGTAGTGTAAGTGCCATACTTGTACGAAATACGCAATTTGGGTATCAGATTCGCGATAAGCGCCCCCAAAAACCCTCCTGGGCGAAGTTTCAGCGAAAAAAATTTCGAACTCTGGGGCCCAAATAGTTGAATAACGATGAATGTCCTGTTGCGAGTAAGATAGGGTGCGGTACACTAACCAAGACCAAATTTCCGCGTGCACCCCTGGACAAGTGCACAGCGGACACACAGGGGATCTGCCCCACGTAACGCAGGGATGTGCCCCCCAATGGAGGATGTGCCCCCTAATGGGGGAATCAGCACATGCTGCATAAGAAAGCGGAAAATGGAATGGCGGTTCGCATACCGCTGCAGCAGCGATTCCTGCAGCGAGTGGCTAGAGCGAGACGACGGGGGTCTGCGGTAGGGAATGTAGATCAGACGGCGAGGGTCTCCGGCAGTAAATGTAGAGACAGCTACTCTACTTCGTAAGTCGTGTAGCTTGTCGTGGGTTGTCTGGGGGTACCACACGATAGGGCTGCATCCTCTACATTCCCTACCGCAGACCCACCTCGTCTCGCTCTAGCCGCTTGCAGCAGGGAATTGCTGCAGCAGCGCTATGCGAACCGCCGATGAGGAATGAAAAATGGCATGGCGTGCTCACCGAGTCTCCCTTTTATAAGAGCTGTCGTGGTAGGCGGAGCAAAATCGACCGATCGATAGTTGGCAGCCCCTACTGCCAAGAATCGATTGGCTGATTTGACTCGATAGTTGGCAGCCCCTGCCCCTACTACACGCGAACACGTGTTAGACGAGTGAGGTTTGACATGGTCAAACAAGTTTAACAGGTCAACACAACAGCCCCTACTGCCAACTATCGAGTCAAATCAACCAATCGATTCTTGGCAGTAGGGGCTGCCAACTATCGAGAGCAGTCAATGAAACAAGAGAAGATAGGCTCCGGAGATCGCTTGTAAATCGGAAGACGGGGGCTCGAAAATTGGAAAATGGATAAAAATTCGATTTTCGGGAAACTACAGGAATCGAGATAAGCTGTACACAGTTAGATAGAGCTTGTGCTGCTGAGCAATACGGTATGTCCACCTTCCTAAAATGTTGAAATTCTGATGAGTTATTGGGCAAAAACTCACACTACCAATGCCAGGTGAACGAAGTGCCGACTTTGGAAGAATTTCTAGGAGAATCCGAAACAATTTGGGCAAGTTCTGCTACGTGTTCCTTTCCTACAGTGGCTATTCTGTTGAAAGGAGAAAAGCTGGTCGTCGTGTCTCTCTCGAATATTGAGAGACGAGGGTTCAAAGTCAGAAGATCGTTGACTCGAATGACCACAGTTGAGCGAGGGGGGGGGTCGTGACTTGGCAAAAAATTGGTGAAAACCGTGGTCGATACATTGGGGCGTATTGTATACTGTTGGATAGAGCTTGAGCTGCTGAACAGCGCAGTATGTTTACATTCCTGAAATACCGTAATTTTCACGAGTTATTCAGCGAAACATTTTTCACATGTGGATTTGATGCCTACTTTGAATGAGTTTCTGGAAACATCCAGTACAATGTAGAGAAGGTTTTCTACGGAATTTCATTTTCAACAGACTACCCTATTGAAGCAAGAGAAGACAGGCTCCGGAGATCGCTTGTAGATCGGGAGACGGGGACTCGAAAATTGGAAAATCGATGAAAATCCGATTTGCGGAAAACTAAAGAAATCGAGATAAGCTGCATACTGTTGGGTAGAGCTCGAGCTGCTGAACAAAGCAGTTGTTTACTTTCCTAAAACATTGAAATCTTCACGAGTTATTAACCAAAAAATTGTTCACAAGTCGATCTGGTGCCCACTTTGGGCGATTTTCTGGACGAGTCTAGAAGAATCTGGAGAGGAATTCCAACAGTGTGGTATTCTCCAGTGACTACTCTGCCAGAATCAAAAGAGCAGTTCGAATAGCATCGCTTAGGAACTGAGATACAGGAGTCCGAAGTTGGAAGAACAAGAGGATAACGGTGAACACTGTTGAACGGGCAACTCGTCCGCGGCAATGCGACGTCGCGTCGCGAAAATCGTCATATTCGGCTAACTAAAAGAGTTTTAGGTAAGATTTCCATACCGTTCGATAGAGCTTGAGCTGCTGAGCTCAGCCATGTGCTCGGTTTCGCAGAATGTTGAATTCTAAGGAAGTTATTCAGAAAAGACGAAAAAGCCGATTTTTTTCGGCTTTTCCGTGAAAATGGCAATTCTTATGGCCAGTACTGTAGTAGCAGAGACACTGCCAAAATGGCATTCCTGTAAATTGGTACTAGACTTGTTTGAGAAGGTGAAAACACTGACTAAGTATAGCGAATAGCCCCGCAAGTTATTATAATAGGCCAAACACGTATTCACCATGTCTCTACGACTCTGAATGGAACACGAATGCGGCGGCACGTCCTTAGTGAACTGACCACTATCCTTTCCTTTTGTCCTTATCATTCCACCACCCGTACACTTTCAGGCCCAGAAGTTCATCATGCTCGGTCAACAAGAGTTGCAGTTCTTCTTTAGGTAAGCATCGTAATGAGTCAAGTATAATCGATTGTTAGCGTCAGCTACTGCGGCAACGTTTCAGGCTACCAGCCGTCATTCATGACGAACGAGATTGGAGAAGCACGTTGGCCAGCTTCAAGGAGACGTTCAGCGAAATTAACATGCCAATGAAGGAGTTCAACGTGAGTGTCGGCTGCGTTCGTGAAGGATCGAAGGGATCGAATTGAGTGGCGTTTTCAGAAAGTCACAGATGCGTTCTTGGCCGCCATGAAGAAGAACGCTGGCGGTGTATCAGCCGAACAGAAGAAAGAGTGGGAAGCACTGCTTAGCAAAGCATACGACGACATGAAGAAATGGGGCTGGTACTGAGTTCGATTGTCTTCACGTGCGACCCTTACATAGACGATTTAGCTTTGTAAGTGTATGTACAAAACATATTCAAGCACTGGTTCAAATTCTATACCTAAGTTATCTGTCTGCATTTCGCGTTTTCAATTTTGGTTTGTTCGTTACGTTCGAATAAACATTTTCGTCACTAGAACAGCTGTTCTGAAGGCGAAATTCTCTGTAACGCATTTCAACCACGTTATGCCGTGCCACGGTTGCACAGAAGGATTTCTCAAAAGAAATCTCAGAAAATTCACACCGAAGGTGTTTCGAGGAGACGACTTTTCAGAAGTTTTTTCTCGGGATTCACTTCTCAATCTTTGCTACCCTGTTGTTGCTAACATCGGGCCAGCGTTCTGGCAAACAATGAACTTCTCCAATAAATCAAGATGTGGCAGCGAAGCGAAGCTCGTTGTTACACAACAGCGACAAAATTAATCCGAGGCGAAATGTTCGCGTTCTCTGCGGTGTATTCGGTAACACTAATCACCTTTTTCAACGTTGTAGTTCGGAAATTGTAACTCTGCACCTTGCTAAATGTCACCAGAACACAGAAGACGGAAGTTCATTTTCGGAGGCAAAACGTAATCTGTTAGGTTTAGTCATAAGTAATAGAACATTTAGATCACCAAAGGTATCCTGAGGCTTCGTTTTCCATCCTTGCTGATCGACTTTAGGTCACGTTCTGACTTGCCCTTGTCCGCGATGGTGTGTCACCAATACTGAATTTCGGGAACCAAGCGTAAATGGTCCCTTGAACAGGAGCGTTTTACTTATGAACCTTCATGAACCTTCTTTCAGCGTTCGAAGGGTTGGCTAGCATTGTGGCCAGAAAGAGAAGAATCATGATGTTGCGAATATGCAACTCAGACGGAATGAATTCCGAAGCCGTTGTAACAGTTTCCAAAGTGAATGCAGCAAACTTTTTGTACTTATTCTCTCCCTCTATCAATTGGTTTCCTAAATTTTCTGGACGGTGCTCTCATTGGTGGAAGACACTTTCTAGAATCCGAACACTTGCAAATGTCCGATAATGTACCTGCGGCGCCCGGTCCTTATTGATGCAGTTCAGATCGTTTGTCTCTTCTATTGTTTCCGTCAGCAGGTCGATGATGGCCCGGACATAGTGTGGCGCTGACGAATCCTCCGCGACGATTCTCAGTGGAGTTCCTGGCACCCAAAAGTGATTGGTAGACGCATCAAAAGCACCTCTGTTGTAGTGTTTCGCTGCAATGCTCGAGGCCCTAGTACGCACAACTACGATCTCCATATTCGATGACACTATCGATTTGGCTCGAAAACGAAACGATTCAACTGCTCGGGTGGCAATCAGACAAAGAAACCTCGAAATTGTCGCCTTGCTACCGAAGACACGCCAAAATGGCGACACAGTTAAGACTGCTGATGTAATCAGTCGAGTCTTCGAAAATATAGGTAGTTCCGTTGCAATTAGAGAATCATTATTCCTATGGAAGCGCACCGGATTCGGGACCAGTTATTGCTAATTACTACACACGTTTCCGCAAAGTGCTGGACAGCCACTTGAAATCTTGTTGATTATAGTTTTTCAAGCGCAGTATGACTCTTTGATATCTAAAGAAAGAAAGGGGCTTTTCGGTGACATTAAGGTTCAATGTTTGTCTTGCAACGCTCCATGCTTTACAAGTTGGAGAGGAGACGAACATTCGAGAAACAGCGAAGCGTAAGTCCTTCAAGTTGTTCGTTTACATCGGTGATTGTTCTTTGGGCAAAGGCTGTGTCCGTGCCGTTATGCTCATTGTGAACGTTTTTCTGGATCACTCCATTTGTTTTTTCCATCAACTGACAGAGTACACCTATCGCCTGGTGTCGGACGTAGTGCTCCATTACAGTGCTGCAGAGAGGGATTTTGCTTTAAAAAACAGCACCCAATAGTGCGTTGTGGCGAATTCTGTGAATATGCAACATGGTGATTGGTGCGAAACTAATTAGCTCGAGGTTGTTCCACAACGCCCTTGTTTCCGATTCAGATTCAGGCAACTTTCATTTGGGAATTGTCTGCTGCCATCAAAGCTTTCGATGAAGTATAGTGTGATAGGAAAGTCTTGAGCCACTTTGCGTCAAAACTTCCCACTCTGAATTGCATCCGTGTCCTAGCCTGTGGTAGTTGTTAGCCATTCGCGAAGCATCCTTACGATGGGTATAGATTACCAAACTGTCTTCTTTGACTTTAGTTAGCTTTGATCTGACAGGAGCATATTTCAGTCCTCAGGAATGATGTACAACAAGATGGTCTAAAAAGAGCACGCGGTCTCCACTGCCGTTGGAGCAATTCTGCATCGAAAACCCGCGGAAGCAGTTCGAGGAAAACGGCCGAGAGTACATTCTGTGCGCACGCAGGACCCTATGCCAATAAAGAGGCCAAGAAAAATTTAAAGGAATGCGCTTGGCACATAAGTTTACAATTATTTTGTTATTTTGTTATAACACCCCTACAGATATCAATGATCCCCTCAAGTTGGTTTTTAGCTGAGAAAACAGTCAGAGAATAGAACACTCAGAGAATAGAACAGAGATGTCGTAGAAGTAGTGAGCGACTTCATTGGCTTCCAACCTGCTCTGTTCTGCAAGCAGAAGAGGACTACCCATGAGAGGCGCTATTGTTCTGTCTAACGATGGTGTTCATATGTTCAAACGGCTCAAGACTTTTTTTGCCACCCTATCGATTGCGGTGATAGGTTGAGATTTTGAACTGCAAGTGTGAGACTAGTAATGTCATGTGAACATCCCGTGGATCACCTTCACGGAAGAGCATCGTTAGAGACAAAGGAAGACGGCAGAAAATCGAAATCTAGAGAAGAGCCTGCAGTTCACTTTAGTTTCATACAATAGTCAAACACGCGGGCGCTTAGAACATAACGTGAAAGTTCTATGCATCGATCGGAACGATGCAAGAGGGCTTTTCGAATCTTTCCATGCAAATCTACTATAACGATAGCGCGGATTGTGTTTTTTGGAAGAATGGTAGTTTATTTTTGCTCTATTTCTCTTCCCTTAGCACTTAGTGTGTATAAATCTAAAAAAATTGAACTCCTTTGTAGATCATTACCGGTTTCACTGAATGACATAGTAATAGGGCACCTGCACGCTGTTGCAAATTTGTGTAACGACGAATGCGTCTTCCAGCCGGTTTTTAGATGTTTTCGTCGGAAAGCAAAAACGCGACGGTTACGTGAGCGGGCTCGACAAGGACTTCTTCGTGTGAGCTTAAATGCCCGGGGGCTCTTCAGCGAACGCAAATCGTCGAGTGCGACAGGTGGCGTTTGTTGTCTGTTGACTTTTCGGCACTTCAGGCACTTGGCCGGCATCTTTTGTACGAGAGCGCAATCTGGGAGCTCATTCTCATGGCGTGTGTCGGGCAGGCCGAAAATCAGTCTTTGAGTTTATGAAACGTATAGCGCCGTGAGGTTTAGGTGATTGACACTTCATCGAGAGGGTCGAGTAGATGGATATCAGGTGATGAGAGAAACGAACAGCTCGTCACTGACAAATGACCCATGAAATCGAGCTACCGACAAAAATGAATTCCTTGTGGATTTGAACTGCAAGGATACCCACTTGCTCTTGATCGCCAACCTACATATATGAACCTGATTAGGCGTGCATATCCTTAGCCATGCAAACGTTTTGTTAAACATTCATCAACTCGTATCGACACACCACACTTACAACGAGCAAATTGTTTCAAATTCTGCAAATAAAACAGAAAAGGAGATTTTCCGGAGACAGATATTTTCACATCGCTGAAATGGATAATGTATTAGGTTGTAAGGAAAGTTCTGTCCTTATCTTTAGAACACTATAACTCTGCTCAAGCCCAGCCGTTTTTGATAATTTAAGCAATATTCGAAAGCGCACATTTTTCTCTAACGGAAGCGTTACAAAATATGCTACCATCGCGAAAACGTGAAGATGAAATTTTCGACATCATGTTGATATTTGGGCCCTCTGCTCCGAGCGCGAGTGAGGGTTGTGGGTTTACCAATTGGAATAGATTTTACGGAGCCACTTCCCCAATGAATTCTACCGTGCGACGACGAATGGATATTCTACTATGATAAGAAGAGCTTTTCACGTTTTTTACACAGCGACGAACTTTCTAAGACATCTAAGAAATCAGAGTTTCATGACACGAAGGCAATGGTGACGTTTTGATGAGCTGCTGCAGTACTAGTGCGCCTTTTATTCCGAACTCCTTACCAAACGAGAAAGGAAGAAGTACGCATCGTCATTATATGTAATATTCAAAACGATACACCCAAAGCTAGGAACCAAAAAGTCTCGCTGCATTTCACAGCAACGCAAATCCACATGTTTTAAAATATGATCCTCCAGAATTCAAACCAACGATAGACTGAAACTCTCTTTTTTTGCTCATAATTGTCAAACCTCGTGCTAACTAGCTGCGAATTTTCAAATGTTTATATGGCTTTTCAAAGAGGAGAGGGTTCGAATACCAACACGATGTAGAATCCGCCTTCGAACTTTTGACTTAATTCCTATCTTCAGAATTTTGAGTTGGCGACACAGTTTATATTGCCTTGCCCAGAGATAGATGTGGTCTTTCGAATGGTGATTAAATTAAGGAAAACGGTAGGACAAGAGCCGAGTTATGGCGTTTTAAATATAAGCTGTGAAAAAGGACAGAACTTTCCTTACAACCTAATACAAGAGAGAACGTCATGTGACGAATTTTCTTCAAAACACTGGGAAATCGTCTGAAGAAACATTGAAAGCCTGTGTAATGGTAATTTTCGAATCCCTACCTATCAGTGATAACATCCTTATTTTCAAAAGAAAAACGTTGGCACCCAGTTGATCGTGTTTTTCGTATTCGGTATCAAGTTCATCATTTATAAAATGCCCATTATTTATGAAATGTCATTGCACAGGATATTTTACAAAGTTGTGTATGGAGATGCGTTTTAGATTTTCTTTTCTGAATACTACTTCAATGAATAGTTCAAAATGCGATTCGATCAGCCAACATGATCTTGGGTTTCATGAACTGAAATTACTATCTATTTCAAGATAATCATTTGGCCTTTCTAATTTGAGCTTTTATGTTTCAGGCTAAATTGGTCGTTTCAACACTCCGGTTTTTTCGGTTAACAGCTTGTTAAAAGAACGGAAGACCATATTCACGCGCGTAAGAATGGCGAACGTTAAAACAGTTTTCGCCACTCTAGAACAGTCAAATATGACGAATTAGACAGGGGACCGGACATTTTGTGATAAATTGTTGTTGTTTTTGTTCAACGGTCGAAATAGCTGAGCGAATGTGATCAGCAATCGAAGACGCGACGTCGTGTCACTGCGATATTAGCTGTAGTTAAGTGGACGCATTCCTCGCCTTACAACACATCGCCGGCTGGTTCACAATCGCAGAGCAATGCCAACGTTCGCATGTGGCATTGCTGGAAGTAAAAACCACCCGGGACGACGAAAGCCGATCCTTCAAACAACAACCTCCGATTTGTGCACGTGGGTTGAGACGAAGTCACGTTGCGCGCGGGCGTCAGCTGTCCATCTCTTCGTCGACCTGACCGACAAATTTAGCCGATTTGTAATAGGGAATGAGAAAAGATGTCTCATGGCGATTATCAAGGAATAGAGGAACACAAGATAGAGGACGTTATTACTATTTCAACCGAATTTGCGGGTGAAACTGTTAGGGAAAACCCAAGCTTAAAGATAATCATGACGAGGTGGTGTAAACGGCAGATTGAGGTGATATTCGAGAACGTATAGTGATGGGACTGTTTATATAGGTATCGAAACGAAATATCGCAACGATAAAACGGCGACAGCGGCGCTTTGATGCGCCGAAATGTGCCTCTTTCGGTGTCCACGCGTGGTGACCCGAGTGGAGCCTACTTCAGTTCATCCACACCGCACGCCCAACGGGGACCCTGCGTGGAATCCCGGCGCAATGTGGAGCGTCGTCGAGCAATGAGTCGCTAGACCAGGAATTGAAGGGGCACGGGACTGAATATCGAGGGGTCAGAAACTTGCTTATCAATAAATTCCAGGTATACGGAAGATGGAGCTCGATTTGCTGACTTCAAATACATACTTATTTTAATGAATACATAAGTTTCAAAGAAACCATAGAAAAGCGGTGGATGAGATGAGTCAGCCGAGGAATCGAAGGGCAAAGGACCGAAAATCGAAGGAGTTAAAAGTGGCTGATTAACAGTTCCCACGAATATGAAAGATTTGTATATGAAAAGATAGGGCTCGAGCTGCTAAAAGAAAATATTAACTTGTCTTTACAAATGAACCGAATTGTAAAAAAAAACTGCAGAAAGATGGTGGTTTCACCGCACGAAAGCGCCGCACTCGCTGTTCCTCTGTCAATTCATGGATACTACACCGGAGATCCTCCTGAGCCAATTCCAGAAGACCCACATCGTGCACTGCAGCAATCTTCCCTTACGGAGGCTGTCCGTCCTTGTTAAAGGTTCCCGTTTGCGGATTTTCGAAATCAAAAAAAAAATCGGTGTCGTTGAAGACAAGGGAGCGACCAATCACATCTATCATCAAGACCTGTGCACTACATTGTTTTGTAAGCTCTTGAAGAAAAAGCAGCCGAAAGTGCTTGCAGCCGAGATCGATTTTTTTTCTGCAATGCATGTCAGAGCAGCAGCAGCAGTGGAATATTTCAACCGTACAGGAGGGAGCCCCTTTAAAAAATTTGACGAATACCAAAGTGAGCGGCGGGAAACTTTCCGAACAACTTATGTTTTCTTATGTGTTCGTCTAAGTTAAGGGACGAAACGAGCTGTCCTCCACTTGTTGTTTTATTTGATCTTTTCTTACTTGTTATTGGTTGGTCCTTACGCCTGCAAAAAGATGAGTCATTTGGCAATGAGTCGGAAATAAATTCCACAAAACGATGCTCTGATAAATTTTTAATAGCTATTAAAATCTAAACTGATAATAAAAAATTAATTTAACAATCGAAACCAAGCTCTAATTGCTCGAGCAGTTTTGTAGCAGAAACAGGCACCGAACAGAAGCGACGTTTCTTCCAAATGAGAGGATGTTCAACTGCACAACTTGACATTTCCAAGTGTTTGCACTTGGAAATGCCAAATTATACAGTTGAACGTTCTCTCATTAGACAGTTTGGCAGTTGATTCGCCGTTTATCGGACAAAAATTGATGGAATGATTTTATTAATTTTTATTTCTCAGTTCATTAAGTTAATCATAAGCGAAAATGGTGGCTGGAATGGGTCGACAAAGTAGAACACTGCATAATATACAGAAATCCCGTATCTGATTTACTCCGTCAAGTTACTTAAGAATACAACTGACTGGAAAAGTAGGCGAAACTCTGAATACTTATTACAATCCAAAATCTTCAACAATAAACAACACCTGTTAAATTTAAATGTAGTCTGCAAACACATCTATGGCACAAAGTATCGAGTAGTGCACAATGGAAATTTGTTGCGCCAACTCGTCACCGAGCGCTGGCAGCTTATCGGGAGTGGCGTCAGCCATGTCGTCTAGCTGAAAAGTGCTCGATTGAAAGGGTTCTATGCTCTTGATGTTGCTTTTTCGAATGGTTCGAAAAATTCGAAGCGCAGGGCCTGCGATTGGGGTCCATTTGCAAAATTCTACTTCACCATCATATATCACTGCTGAAGATCTTACCACTTTGTAGACTTGTTGCATGACGGAACCGGCATAACTGTTCTTGTCGTTGACAGAGAAGAGCACATGACGAGCAGTAGCGTCGTCAGGGGTTCCTCGAGGATTTACGAAGCACCGTTCAACGCTTAAATAAATTACATTCAACTGTTATGTAACTGTGTTCAATGACGACAGTTATTTATGACTAACTTGATGAGCTTGTCGTTGTATCGATTTCTCACGACTGGATCCAATGTCTTCGGACGTGGAATCGCTTCTTGAGCTTTCGTTACAGATTGGAATTTCTGCAAGCACAAATTTCGAGCCCACACCACAAAAAGAAAACAAAGAGCTTCGAAAGTCGTGCATTGGTGATAACCTTATGGTACGTAAAAATTTCGTGTTTGTCACGGTATCGTGGTGACCTCAGAAGGCCGCGCCACTCTACGACTTCTGATGGAAGTGGTCTCCCTTACTGTAAAGCTACCTAGTGGATGTTTTTTGCTTGTTTGCTAGATTATAATAATTTATGTCGGAAGACAAACTTCTATCTTCCAAGCATGACATGCGCCCTTTCCAGGCAATTCATAAAGCACAGTCTATACTTTCGATTTTTGCTAAAGGGCCTCTCGTAATCGAAATAGCTCGGAGAACGATCAGGAATATCTACACAATCATGATACACAAGATTATCAATACTGGAACAATCGGCTTAGACATCGCGGAATAGGAGGTACGTCGTCGGTGGGGATCGAGCCTTCCACACCTTCTAAGGAGAGACTTTCAGACCATCTACAAAGGTGCTGAAGGGAACTGAGACCAATCTTTAGAAATCTCCTCACGCTGTATCGGATTTGGGTCGAAGGACTAGCAAGCCAGAATTCGTCATCGAGAATGGAAAAGAAGCATCCAGCAACCCCTTTGTCGATTTTGATCAATGTAGTGGATCGCAATCTTGTTGGAGGATAAACTGGAGGTCACGGAAGCGCTCAATGGCCCTTTGAGCTCATTGTCCTTCTACACCGTATTTTACTATGCTTTCGAGTTGATTCTAGCACCTCGTTCAACGACTACCAGCGGAGTTCTACCCTTGTACGTCATGCCGGTGCTACCCACGACACCTTGGAGAAACCCATCGATTTGCCACGTAACAAATCATCTCTTGATCCTCAATCATTTCTACACAATCCTAATTTTCGGAAAACCTCCCGATACAGTACCAGCTGATCCTTTTAAAAAACGTTCCATTCTTTTAGGCGACCCTTCACGTACTACCCACACACTTGAAATAGGCGAACAACATGTTGCATAAGAATCTTATGAGAAGACCTTTCCTCGTAATCCCAACATTACTGGAGGACAATTAGTGAACTGAGAACGCTCTGCATCAGATCGTTCAAAATGGTCGAAAACGGGGTTTGAAATATGAATTGTTAAAAGATCACTGTAGCTCCACGAGAACTGATGTTGCAATGTCACAGACGTTGAGGATGCCAACCACAAAATGTATCTAGAGGAGGCAGCAGCACCATACAGAGTTCCATTCCCAAAATTAGTCCGAATTACTGTAGCAATGTTCTTTTGCTGTTATTGCTTAACATGGTGCACTCTAATTGTCACTGTGAAAATAACAAAGACATTTTAAATTCAGCCAGAGCTGTTCGATAGACCCTGCTTACTATGTCTAGAGAAGGGCCACGAATGCGGACGCGGTAATGAGCATTTATGACCCAAATGACGATTGTATAGTGCATTGCCTCTGAAGTGGAGATCATATATGTTTGACACATTTTGCTCTTCACAGCCCAACACAGTCGACGACCAATACGACACGGCAATGATAAGAGATAGCGGCCGGTGTCGTATTGGTCGCGTGCGACTTCGGCATTTGCGTTGCCGAAGTTGCCGCATGCGGCGAGTAGGACACCGCGTGTGCGGCGTCGTCTCGTACAGGGATGTGTGCCCATTCGCGCGCGGCGAACAGTGCGGCGATTTGTCGTGTCGCATTGGTCGTCGACTGTGCACGACCCTCAATAGCAATTGTGGCAAGGAGAGCCGTAAACAACAATGAAAGAGCTCACTGAAGCTGAAGTGGACATTTTTTGTAGTTGATCGTAACCGTTCTTGGTATACTTCGGCATATTCATCGACTGGATAGCTGTTGCCAGTTGAGGTATGTAAGAAGAGACCAGCTTCACGGCCAAAGTGTTAAAGCTAAATGATCTGTGTAGCTCTATTGAAGGCAATGAAAAGAAATGAAAAGAAAGAATGAAGAAAATGAAAAGAATTTTGACATCTAGTAAAGTTGAGACAGCTTGTGTGAATAGAAAGACGATAGGCTCCCATGAAGTTCATAAGGTTTACAACACTCAACGCTCCAAAATCTCCAACTCTTAATAGGTGCTACGTAACACCGTAAACACATACGCTTTGTTCAAGCGAACTTAAATGGGAAAACTACAGCAAGAGGGCAGAGCAATTCGTGGCACGCAACGTGCAATTGGCTGTAGAAGCCACAAACACAACGGGATATTGAGAAAAAAGCTGCCCAAGGAAAGCGTTACGATGCTAGACGAAAGGCGGAAAAACAGTATGATCAAAAAACTACACCACGCCTCGAAAAGACCAGACCCGAGTTAATGAATTTTACGCTCGCCATAACCACCAAGTGCACCACAACCCGTAATTCATCAACGCGGTCTGGGCTTTATTCGCGGTTCTCCACTGTTTTCACCCGGTTACTAATTCGAGGTCTCGAAGTATCGCGATAGTGAAGTGTATCAGAGCTCGTGAAAATATCGGCCAAAACTTAGCGAGCCCAAGCACGTAGATCAATCACGGTTTGCGCCCATTCAGACATATGTGTTTCGGGGATTTCGTTCGGGTGTACCGCTACTGAATCCGGGCCCAAGAAGCTCAGACAAATCGCTATTGGCAAGGAGAAGTTCTAGAACGGCATGGAAAAGGTATAGGAAAGCACATTATGTAGTAAAATGCAGCGCCGGGAATGCGACTTCAAATAGTACCCATTAAGGGAATTTATGCCTTATAAACGAATGTTCTTGACGTGGCTCCTTTCAGTGGAAAACTTTTCAAGTAGTGAGTCGAAGAACACTTAAAACACCCGAGGAACTAGTTGGTTCACCTGTAGGGAAGTGTTGGTGCATCAGCGAATCGAAGAGCCAGTTCAATCCAATACTGCGCAACAGCTCTGTGAACCTGAACAACAAGCCTCCACAAGTGCGGCAGATAAAGACCAAATGAAGAATAAAATTAAAAACAATTCATACTTACAGTGAAGTTATCGGTATCCAGAAGATGCTCATTAGTGAACGGTGTTTCATAAAGGGTATGATACAATGGGTAGGTATCGTGCTTGTCTGCGTCCACATAGGAAAAGTCCACCACAGGAACACCTAAAGCAGCTCAGTCATCTATTTTTATTATATATCGTATTGAAAAGTTGGCCAAATATCTGTTCTAATGAAAAAATCATGAAATGAAAAGGAGGATTGTGTCACACTTTTTTGAATAACGTACTATACTACTTTTCCCTTTTCTTATTCTCCGGGACTACTTCGACTGAAAATCGTTTGGGTGAAAATTTCTCTCGATTACTCTTCGTGATTTCACATCCTAAGAGATGAGCATTCTTTTCAATGGAAATATTCCGAGAAATACTTCCACTAGTTGACATCGAGAACTCTTCACAAGACAGATGACTGCCCTGCTTGCGGCAATATTTGCCCTGTTCTCACGCCTGATAGACGATTGGTCCGAACGGTGGGAGGAGCTTCCGCAGAGCGATCAGAAAACATGGATTCTAAATCTACGCTTCACGCCCTAAGCCGGTTAACATGGTGCGGAAGCAACAACGTGATCTTTCATTTCTAACCTGTGATGAAGAATGGATACTACACTGTTAGGTTGAGTAATCGGACATTTGGAGCACCAAAACTACACATCGATTTTCTTTTATAACCCTGCCAATCAACTTTAGCTCGCGATCCGCAGATGACTGAGGAGCTCAAATGGTGCCCGACAATTCACGACTGGTTTGGTACGAATCCCCCTCCACCTAACCAACAACATCCAGAGTTGCCCTTGTCCCCGATGGTGTAGCCACCAGTACTGATTTCCGAGAACCTGGAGCAGATGGTGGTTCGAACAGGAGCACTCTCTTCATGAAACTGATTTGGGCGTTCAAATGAGTAGTTAGCATTGCGGCCAGATAGGAAGAGGAAAGGCATGACGTTGCGAGGATGAGATTGAGACGGATTGAATTGTGGAGCCATTGTAACAGTTGACAACTTTACCGAAGTAAGTGCGGTGAACCGTTTCGGTTAACCGACTTCTCCCGTTCTATCGAACGGCATTTTACTCGTTTTGACCGATGCCTTTATTAGCGGTAAATTCGATCTTGAATCTAAACACATGCAATTGTCCCACTATTTATAACCCATGAACGTTATGCACACTTTTTCATGTCGACAAGGTTTCCGAGATTTTTCCGAAGCTGGAATTCCACTACAGGAGGACAGTGGTCATCTGCAGCTAGCTGATTGTCGGCAGCTGTACGATTCTACCTTTTCCTAACTCCTGTTCAAAAGTTGAAGAAGGAGATACACATCGGAACTACATATGATATTCGAAACGCTGAAACCTAGCTAGTTGGGAGCTACTACGTCCAGCTACTTTTCTATGACAAGACCCATCTGTACATTTTAGTTGTTTTCCTCCAAAATTCGAACGAACGGCAGATTGAAGCTTTCCTCCGCCCTTCATATTCGCGGAACCTCGAGCTAACTGACAACCACTTTTTATACATCTATGTTGATTTTGTTGGAAGAGGAGGTTTAAAACCAAGCATCAGGTCGAACCCGCCCTCAGAGAATTTAGGCGATCCGAATCCGCTTTCGTGTCATTGGCAGAAATGGCTCTTCTGAAGTGTACATAAATTTATGAAAACGGTTAGCTTTGAGCAAAGTTATGACTTTTCGAAGATAGGATGCAATAAAAGATATAATTTTTACGATATAATTCATAGTGCGGTGAAAATTAGAGTGAGTTGTCGGCAAGGTAAAACAATGCTTTCCAATAACAAAGAAATTAAGCCAGCATACCGAGGTATTCCATAAACGCCTTTTGATCGGAACCTCCGTCAGGTACTGATATCAATGGGAGACCTGCTGCCGTCGGATCATGAGAATAGTGGATCCTAAACGTTGTCCATTAAAAAACACGAGAAGAGAAGAACAAATAGCTCTTCAAAAATGAATGGATATTTCCTAACCATGCGTCGTAGACGGTGGGACCCATCGTTTCATACTGGTCCTTTCTTGGATTTTGTACCTTCATGGATGCTTGTACCACTTGATCTTCTAGCGACGGAACCGATCTCACTTCTCTGCAAGAAGATAGCTGTAAGAAGAGTACCTGCTTGGTAGCTAGACACGCTAACACTCACATTGTTTGATTGCCTTTGATTAGATCCATATTAATGTAAGCAACAGTGCGACGAGAAAGTAACTCAGAGAATTCTTCAACGAATTCCGTTGATCCGATGAGGCCATACTCTTCCGCGTCCCAGGCAGCAAACATCAGAGTTCTTGCTGGAACAAAGGAATTTGCCTTCTTGGGAAGGGTACAGTACGATATTATGGGAAGAGCTACAGAAAGTTATCGGTATTTTCAAAAACGAGTAAAGCAGATCTGAGTCCCGAGAGTGTAAGGTCCAATCACCACGAAAGACCTTCCTAGAATGCTTACCTGGCCGCCATGAAGTCTCGTTCACAACCTGCATTGTCGCACGAATCACCTCAGTCAAAGCGGCAGTACCCGAGTTCGGGTCCTGAGCACCATATGTCCAGGCATCATAATGGTTCCCGAGAATAACGTATCGATCCGGCTCTTCCGATCCAGTGAGATAGCCGACAACGTTCATGATACGCCTAAAAACAATCGGTGAAATATATCGTATCTTTGGAATATCTCTGAAGTACAAACATCAAAAAGGTAGAGGAGGACTCACTTCACTTCGAGACCACCATTGACAGTTATTGTTGTCTTCAGGTTGTTGTTCAGACCAGGTCCCAAGTTATACGTGACATTCAGTGCTCCTGAAGAAATCAAGTTCAATTGCAGAATTTCGATTTGATCGCGCAATTAATGACGATTTTTAGAGGAATTGCAGGGGAGATTTTGCGGAAAGAGCTTCCATTGAATTTTCCATCACAATTAATAAGATCAGTATCGATTGCTTCACAAGAAAGCGAAAAGCAAAAGAAGAAAAAAGAAAAGAAGAAGAAAGAAAGCGAAAAGCGAAAAGAAATTCGTCGTGGCTTCGAAGAGAAATTCCTTCCGATCTCATACCTCTCCATGTCGCAGGTGCTGCTGGTCCTTTCATTCTGGACAACAATTCCCAGGCAGACGAGTAGGACAACGGTATGACGGGAATCGATGGTAGTTCACCATCTGCGCGAGACTGAAAGAACCTTCGTTTTGAATTAAAATACACCGAAAGCAATGGCACGAACAGTAACGACACCTTCTCGATGGATCCACTGTGCCAGAGAGCAGGTATCGAGGGATAAAGCGGCGTTAACGGATCTCCATCGCCATTTTTCAGAGTTCCTCTTTGCACACCGTGTGGTGGCATGTAAACTGTGTTGGGGTAAACATCTTCTGAAATTTGAAAAATCTGCCATCGCGATCTCCCTTTGCTGGACCTTTAGTCTTTCTAGCGTATAAAACAAGATGAAAATCAGAAACTCAACTAATAACGACGAAAAATATTCACAAAACAAAAAACCCAGGCTCACCATTTCGTGTACCATTTGGTGCAACCTCCGCTGGGTCGGAAAATAGAATCGCACCGATGGCCCCGTACTTTTCTGCATTGGCGACCTTATTGCCGCGGAACATTCCTCCATATCGAATGAGGGCGATTTTACCCTAAATTCGAGGATTTCCACTACGACGCGATGACTTTATTTTTCTAGGTTCTTGTTTTATACGTTTGCAATGTACGCGATTAAGCGAACCTACGCCGACACACTATTAGTGAGGCCACGTTAAAAATGAGACCTCAATTTTTGGCACTCCGCTTAACCGAAGATTAAACGAGTAACAGTAAATTGGTAACTATTGAACCAACTGTTAGTGTTCGTGGCAGAGAAAAAGAGAATGGTAAGAAGTTGAAATGTTCGACAGAAAAGGAGGTGGTGTTCATTGTAGACTATGGAAAAAGCCGAGAAACGATAGAAAATATAAGGAAACGACTAACGGAGCTGTGATTATTACGAAAGACGGAGCATGCTAAATTTAAGGTACCGCTACGTAGGACTCCAAAATCATTCTCTTGAGGTTTTACACTAGTGAGCAACAAATCGGTTACAATTTGAGATGACACTTGTTCTCGTATGTCTCTGGTCACCCCAGCTAAGATTTGTGCTTCCTGTAAAAAGATCCTCGCTCAAAAATGACACAAACCTTGACGTCAATGCCCTGTGTCAAAAGATATTGAAAGTTCTTATCGGATCCTAAGCCGCAGTAGACCACATCGCCAGTCACGGTACCGCTAGCGGAATAGGCCAACCACTGGATACCACCATCTTGAACAGACTCGGATGAGCGATTTCAGTTGCTAATTCAATTGAGTTCGAATTATCGTGAAGAAGCTTACGTATGTCATTCTGCTCCGCTTGAACAAGAGCTGGACTGACACCCTCGCTTTTATATACCACGTTGTCTCCATCCTTGATGAAAAGATAATTTGGATTGCTGAAGTCTGGATCTGACAAAAGCACGTAGTAGTCTATCGCATGAACATCTGAAACAAAATAAAAGTAGCGAAAGAATAAAAGAAAAAAAGTATAAAGAAAAGATGTTGGTATTCTGCTGTTAGTGTGCTAGTATGCCTTGCCGAGGTTGTTAGGTGGAACTACATATTTATTAACGGCCTGACGTTTCTACCTTCCTGTCGGCTTCAGAGGGCGATTCCACAGCTAGAGCTCTTGGCTCGCCGTTAGTGATGTGAACGAGCAAGTACGACCAAGTAGTAACATACAGTGTCATTCCGAGTGTCGTAATACCAGGTTCTGAACAAAATGCTGCACAGGCACCGTCCTTAGGGAAAACTAATGACACTCTTTATGTTCTGAAAAAAAAACTAAACTCCAGCTGATGTTTCCTTACATCATCGCGATGCTCCGCGAGATAGACGAAGCTGTAAGGAGGACTGGACTGCGTATAAATGGGAAGAGGGCACAGTTCATGAAGAGTTCTTGCTGCCAGGGGGGCACATCGAACACGGTGGATCTCCCCTCGCCGGAAAGAAGTCCTATGTTCACCTGAGCGGCTCCAAAAACACCGACAACCACATGAATGAAGAATTCATTAGAAGAAGAAGCGCAGCGTGGTCAGCCTACATGGAGGTCAGCATCGAGGAGTTCGTCGGTGGCCTCCTATTGAGATGCTAACCCCCGTGCTCACTTGTTCGACTGGACAGTTCGTACTGCCCTGTGTTACGCGACTGAGACGTGGCTTGATAAGTTCGTAGCGGCGAGGTCCGTACTTGTTACACACAGAGCGATGAAGAGGTGTCTTCCAAAGTTCACCCGGCTATCCCAACACCGAGCCGTACTTCGCAGCCACGTGAAAATTCCGGCTCGCGTGATCCTATGGAGCACACGTCGAAAGCCGAGCTTCGATGGACCGGTGATATATTAAAGAGAAAACGATCGTTGGACAACAACGGTGAAAGGGCTTGAGAACAACACCATGTCTCCCTATTGCTCCCTATTGTACGATCACACCCGAAAACCTTACACCGTCCAAGATACTAGGTGTGACGGAACGTGAACTCATAAAGACTTTTACTCTTTACCTGTCCAACAACCCAGAACTTGAGGTCCTCCTATCTTTTCTCGATCGAGAAATTGTCGAGCTGCCGTCTTATCTCATCGAACGTTCAAAGACCGCCGGCTGGCGCAATCTGATATTGGCCCTCATCATCCAGAGTACATAAATTTCGACATTGATTCGCCTGCCACATTGCCACAGAAGTGACTACGTATTCGGACTGCTTCCATCCTCCTCACGACTTCAATAGCCCGCGAAGAGTATTTGCGCACCTTCATTCTACATCTGCTACCAAGGTGATTGGATCTTCCTCTGAACACATGTTCAGGAGTCTACCCAACGAGATGCGACGCCAGAAAGGAGTAACTACTATACTAATCAGTATAAAATGACAGGCAGTAATATTGAGGCACAGTTCGACCTTTCTCTGCGCGCACGTGGGTGGCAAAAGGGTTCACCCTCCCAACAGCGGAGTCCTAAACTTCAAAGACTGTTCGACAGCAAGTCGTCCCGCTTCTTGTGGTAGCGACACAATTCTCTATGCACGCCGAGCAGATCCGCTATATTCACCAAGGAGCTGAATTCCTGAATGGCGTAACCATATTGATGATAATTTTTTCTCCTTAATTTCCATGGGGAGGAAGTCACAATATGAAGTTCACTCGGATTTCCGATAGACGGCAAGTAGCAGCTTTGAATAAAGTCTCTTTCATGAATTCTCCAAGATTTCCGTACAGGGAGCGTTTGCAACTAAGCTGATAAGTGGCAGGATGAGCATATTTGACAATAGCGGAGCATAGGTCATCCGATGCTGGACTAAATGAAGGAGAGTATTACCGTTGAAATGAAATTGCAGAGGTTACGGGAAACTTTCGCTATAACCTAATAATTAAATTGTAGTTGGCTTAATCGCCTAGGCTCTAATGAGATCAATGATAGTTCTTTTCCTCACTCGTAGTCTATTCATGGTTCTTATATGCATTACAATGAGATTTTACCTATAATAAAAACTTCAAACATCATGAATTTCATTAGAACTTACTTTCCAATCCGGCAACCATCCACTTCTCTACAATGAAGCCAGTCACATTGTCGTTCTCGTCCGATCCAGCTCGATGAGGAGCAACGGTGAAATCGATAAGGTTCTTTTTTATCTGAGCAGGATCGATTTTCTCTTGAATGAGAGCACGAATTTTTTCAGAATCGTCTGAAAAGTGATTCGAATTTCCTAGATAGTATTAACGAATCGAGAAACGTCTTCCACCCACATGCGGTTGCAATGGTGCTCAGAGCAGGAGGAGCCGTTGGTTTGGCGCAGCTGTTGGAGGAAGTGTCCTTCGCTATGCCGATACCAAGCATCACAGCACCGGCAATGAAAAGGGCCACCCCAACACCCAAGATGAGAAACGCAATACATGGCTTCATCTGGAAAATGTACATGACAATAACGGCGTCAGTTTCAACTAAAGAACTATTATAAATCATGAAACGACGAGTTGCGGGGTAATCTGGGAGGGTGGTTTGTTTGGTATACATTTCGGGTACTCTGAAAAGTACACCATCCATGAATCGTGGCTCTAGCATGAATTGATCCGCGTCTCGTGACGAATCCAAAAATTCCAAAGGGCGGTTGAAAACAATAGTCGTCGATAATGATGAATATCCGTTTGAGCCGCGCATCCATCTTCTATGGATTACAAACTATAATATAAATTAGGCATAGCGGTTGGTCGCTGGAAGTCACTGTATAGGACAAATACACGTTTACCACACCTCTCCGATTTGAACGGAACACGAATGTGTGACGCGTCCTTAGGGAACTGAAAAACCCCGACTCCTTTGCCTCTGAAGACTAGCTGCAAAAGTAAACAACGACAGCGCTTCTTGAGAAGCTTCGATAAGCCCTATTTTAGCTAGCACAATGTACATTTCATTCTTTTACGATGTAGAAGCCTAGCCAGTGCAACAAAACATGTGGTTCGCTTCGGAAAACATTCTCTTTAGTCACTGGCTTATTTTGGTGGTTGCTCATTTACTACCACCCCTTACTATAATACATCCTCCACTTAGGTATCATTGTGAAATTTCTGACAATGGGAAAAAAGTAATCCCTCCCCCGAATTTTATTCACTTTTCATTAAAATGGGATGATCTTGGAAGAAATCCTTCCATCATTTCCGCTTCTCTATTTTCTTGTAACATTTGAGCTTAGAGGAGCACAGACTTTGCTGTATTACCTCATCGCAGGCCCGTATTCATGGAGAATATACCCAGCATGAGCCCCGAAATACACTACGAGTATAAGAAAAACCGATTCTATGCATAGCGAAGGGTTTTTTCAGAGTATATTTGAGGTTAACATATTGTAGTGACATTGAAGCCCCACGCCCTCAGCCCCACGCCAGTGCGGTATGTTAAAGCACGTCGGAACCAAGGGTGTGCGTTTTACGATTTACGATTTTACGATTTTTACGACATTTTTCGTAAAAATCGTTTTACGATTTTACGACAAAAAATTGGGAATTTCACGAAATTTTTACAACTTTCATTTTGGCGCTCAAATTGTGCTAACAGTCCAAAATTGCAAGTGTTCGTGCCAGGACCCTTTGCTCAGGGCACTACAAAGGCACTCTCTCTACTCTCATTTAACTTCACTAGCTCCAAAGTATTTTCGAGCTCCTCCAGGTTCAGCTGAGATAGAGAGGGTCTGTTTGTCAGCCGGCCATGTTTTGAGCGACTGTCGGAAGGAGCTCACGCCTGCAAGCTTCGCTGCACTTCTATTTCTGAAGATTAATGTACCTTTGATTGGTTTTGACCAGTAATTGTTGTTTTCTGTGAAATTTGTTTCCATTTTTTTCCTAAAGATGTTCACTGTAAATAGATGAGCTACATATTACGTTGTTAAGAAAGTTCGAACCGTTCTTTCAAACGACCGATGTAAATTAAGTTCGAAAGCTTTCGTGAAAGCTTTTGCGAAAAGCAAAAAGCTGAAAAAAAGTAAGAAAAGTAGAGCGAGTCGACCTATTTCGAAAGTATTAGGTTGAGTCATAAGTAATCGGACATTTCTGCATGTGCACGAATTCAAGATCAAATTTTCCGACAACGAAGGCACCTCTCAGAATGGGTGCGGTACCACTCGATAGAGGGAAAAACACGCTACACAATGGTCCAACACATTCTCCGAAATTGCACATCACCACCAAATTGGGTACTTGTCAGGTTTTGGAACGTCTTCTGCCTTTCTACCCTTGTCGACCAATTGGACATGGCTGGGATAGTTAGAGTAGAGCACTCGGTCGTCATCGCCAGAGACTAGCTTTTCCAATCAATCATTCCTGTATCTGAGAATGAGAAGAGAAACTGCAGCGTGTACTCTGCCACCCGCGCTCCCCGGGTCAGTGCTTGAGGTATCCGTCGACCAAGTTTCCTAACCTTACCGATCAACTTTAGTCCATGATCATCAGACAACCGAAGAAAAACAAAGGTGTCTGATGATTTACGTGTGGTTTGGCATGGATCGGCCGACACGTCGTTCCTTCGTCGTGTGTCCTGACTTGTCCTTGTTTTCGATGGCGCAGTAGCCAATACAGAAGACCGAGAACGATGAGTAGACGATGATTCGAACAAGAGTATTTTCTTTATAAATCTGGTTGAAGCGCTCAAAAGATTGGTTCAAGTAGTGGCCAGATAGAGACAGAAAAAGCATGACGTTGCGAATAAGTTATTTGAATTTTAATGAATTCCGAAGCCATTGTAATAGTGGTCAACGTTACTAGAGCAAATATAGCAGAATTTTTCGTAGTACTTTTCTCCCTCTATTGAATGATACCTTACTCATTTTGATAGGTGTCCTCATTGACTAGAAATTTCATCTTGAATTCGATCGCACGCAAATGTCCGATTACTAATGACTCAACCTAATAATATGAGATTTTGTGAAACGATTGAAACTGGAGGTTTACTCTGGTATTATAAGAAACTTCAAGACGCTTTTCTCGCTAAAACTTTTTTAAATCGAGAACTGTTTGAAAATAAACATATCTTGTGATAGAGCGAAAAATTCTGTTCAGAAAACAGTACAGAAATCGCCTCGGACGCTCAGAAGATACTTCGTAATTTGCGGAACTAATAGGAATAAGTAATATATTGTCTATCATAATAGAGACAATCATCATCTTTCATACCGCATATCACATTTTATTTAAGCCTCTGGAACTGAGCGAAAAAACGCTGTCGATGAGGTTATTTTTTCACTTTTTCGCTTTTCACTTTACTAGAAGAAGCAATGAAATCCAAATTCTTCGTAATTTCCAAATATACTGCTTGAAAGAACATATGATTCTCCTTTGCATGCTGTGTCACACTCTGCAAAAAGCTGCTGAACTTAATTTACAACAGTCGTTTGAAAAAAAAACGGCACGAACTTTCTTACGAACCTAACATCTGATTTAACACTCAGTTTAAGTAAACGTTTTGGTTTTAGTAGCGTTTATTTTAGCCGCGTTCGCGCATGAAAATGTCTGTTTGAGCAGAGAAGGAATATTTTACGATTTTTACGACTTTTTACGACAAATTTTGTCGTAAAAAAATTTCGTAAAAAATTTTACGACAATTTTTTTTGCACACCCTTGGTTGGAACCCATACGCATTGACGTCTCAGTGGCGTAGTGGTTAGCGCGAGACGAATCTCGCCCTAGATGCGTTTTTTTGCGACGAATCCACCATAACAACGCGAATCGCGGTTTGCGCGTTATTCGGGATACATTTCGGGGATTCTGGAATGTATGCCGTTCATGAATCGGGACTCCTATATGCATCTATCCGCATCTGGTGACTAAGGCAATGGGCGGTTGAAAACAAACGTCATCGATAATGACGATGTTTCCGTTTAAGCCACGTATTCACCTATTATGGGTTACAAACTATAAATCCAACTGCAATATGGGTACAAGCGATATAAATTGTTGGAAAACCATGAAAGTGGTCGTTGCTAACTATTATGAACTACAATATTGAAAGTAAGTTTAACAGCTTTCTGTCGCATGCCAGTCTATACAGTACCGGACGCGCCGCAACGATAAAACGGCGGTAGCGGCACTCCGGAGCGCCGAAATGTGCCGTTTTGGTGTCCACGCGTGGTGATCCGGGCAGAGCCATCCGCAGTTCATTTGCGCCCCATGCTCAACGGGGGGCCACACGTGGTAGCTCCTTCGAGCCACCCCGTGGGGCCCCCTACTCCTAGCTTGGGACGTTAGGAAAGGACGGGCCGCATGCGAGGGACCGAAGCGGCAACGGGATCCGAAAATCGAGGGGTTAAAAAAATCGACTAAAAACATGTTTCACGAAGTTGGGAAAATTGTATATGGAGGGATAGGAGTCAAGCTGATAAGCTCGAATATATACTTATTTTTGCAATCAACGCAAACAATGCAATTATATTTGCATCTTATTTAAACCGATTTTAAAGAAGTTGTTAAGAAACGGCGGGTTTCGGCGCTCAGAGGCGCTGCTGCCGCCTTTTTATCGTTGCGGCGCGTCCGGTACTGTACTTCGGTGTTTCATTAAGAAGTGAACCGTACTTGATATCAACTAAATTGGATAAACAGAAGCTGCGGTTCCCACTCAGTTGCATTCCACAAATCTTCTCAGAACTTCGAAGCAAATTCTCGGCGGTTTCGAGATAGATAGAAGACGGCAACTATGTACAACTTTCAAAACCTCTCGCACACCGACAGGATTGTGAGGACCGAAGAGTACGCACGCCTATCTTGAGCAAAATCTCTAACGAAGGGAACAATGTGCGTAACTATTATATCTAGAAGATGCAGAAACGCAATAGAAGCTGACAGATATAAGGGTCAACAGATTTTCACAAATTTCACGTTATTTCCCGTTGTAGGTTGACCCAGCAACGACAAGGCATCAAAAGTACAAAAAACAGGCGAAGAAAAGCTCAAGGGTGGCCGTTAGCAGCTTGACAAAAGAGCACCAAGCGAAAGAAGTTAAGACAGAAAGAATTAAATGATAACAAACGCCCGCCCAGTTTGTGAAGCAGATAAGCGGTAAGCTGTCTGATTGTCTTTTATCAAGAATGGGGAACAACTGGTATTCTACGTTCTCTGGCCTAGCGAAAGGTGTGGACGTGGATTACAAGACTGATGTCATTATCAGATAAAATTAGAACACAATGATGTCTGTTTCACAATCGTTTTCAAGGCGGATTTGGAAATGTTCACCGCGTCGTTCAGGGTCATGATCGTGTCATCTACAGGGTGCGGCAAAAGTCCTTCAACACAGACACTTGACCGTCTAAACGGCAGATCTCAAGCAAATGAGATGAAATTTATAACATTTATTGCCTTTGACCACACACATATAATAAGCACCTAAGTTTCGAAATTACCTCCTTTCGCACGAATACTGGCTCTATGTCTCCTGAGGAAGGAGTGTACGGCGGCACGCAGGTTCACCGACGCGTCCGGGAAAATCGACAGCCACAAGTTCTGGAAGACGTTTTGAAGAAAGAGATGCTTCTATGGGCTTCTCAGCACTTCAAAAACACCACTCGGACCTATCAGCAGGCCAAGAGAGTGGCCTGCTGATAGGTCCGAGAGAAAAGAGTGGCCACCGAATAGCCCGGTCCTCAAACCGATGGATTATTCAATCTGGTTCATATTGAAGAGCAAAGCCTGTGCAACATCCCACGCGAGCACTGATTCTCTTCAAGAGGCCTTGACGAAAGCCTGGGAGGAAATTGGTGAAGATGTCCTGCGTGCCGCGTAGGCGCGTTCCCTAAGAGACTTAGGGCCCGTATTCGTGCGGAAGGAGGTCATTTCGAAAATTAGATGCTTCGTTATATGTGCGTGGTCAAGGGCAATGAATATTATAAATTTCATCTCACTTGCCTGAGATCTGCCGTTTAGACGGTCAAGAATCTGTGTTGAAGAACTTTTGCCGCACCCTGTATAAAAACGATTTCGCTGACCAAGAGTGCAAATGGAAATATTTTCGTGAAGAGGACTGCTGACAATTCTTGGGGCTCATCGCTACCCCTCCTCAGAATTCTATTCTTCCCACACCTTTTCCTAACCCCTTATTTATGTTTCTGTTCCAAGGTAACAAGCTCCAAGGTAAATTTTTTCCTTTTTTGTTTCTAATTTGTTTCCTTTAGCTAATGTATTTGTTTTTTAAAGCACGTCTATGAGAGGCGTAAATAAATAAATAAATAACGCCGAATATCACGATGAACTCATCTAGAACCTTCCTTTACTTCAGTTTTGAGATACCCTGAGGACCTCTGGTGTAGCAGTGTGAGGCGCTACCAACACCTGCTCGTTCTAACAATCCTTCCATGTCTTCGTGGTCGGGTATAAGGATACCAGACTTGTCTGGGAAGGTGAAGACTAACTTGTACAGTTCCTACAATTCATTGTACAATTCAAGCCGACATTAGGTACTCAAGTCTCTGCGACGTCTTTAGGGTGCTGGCCAAGAGAAACAGTCGCTCATTATAGAATTGCGATCGACGACTAACATACGCTTGAGTTGAAGAGATGGAGTGTGATGTTAGTGGTGGAGCGTGCGAATCACTATCCAAGTATTAGGACACTAAACGATAACGATGATTTGTAGTTTGCGCATCACCGAATTCAGGAGAACGCGTAGATAAGAACGAGTTGATGTCATGACGGGGTGCTGGTTGCACGTACCACAGGAATTCAGCAAACTATAGCGATGAAGATCGGAAACTCTGAGCATTGGGATTACATTTGTAAAGGCAAATTCAAAAGAGCGACTTGTAAGAAATATTTCACTTAGGAAACTGAAGCTGCACTAACGGTCAAAAAGATAAGTCACCTTACATTTTTGAGTACAGATGGCTGAAATCGGAACGAATCTTAATCCATCCGATAGTTCTGACAACTTCCCTTGAAAATACATGGAAACATACCCTAGTTGCAAATTCTAGATTTAAAAAAAAATGTTTTATAGTGATTTTCACATGCTAATTTAAACAAAAATATCTCGAAAACCGCTGGGTGTAGTCTCAATCTCTGCATCCGACTCATGGTGTTAGTAAGATGCATCTCACAAACAACAAGAGTCGGTTGCATCGTCGCAACACTCTTGCGGTGGATCACGCGGCCTCTGAAGACGACGTTCTAGTCGAAACGTTAGGAATTAATAAATCTGAGCCACCATCCTAACCCCGTTTGGCAAAGCAGCATACGGAATTTGTAACATCATGCCGAGGTTTCAAGTAGAGAGAACTTGGAGAAGACTACGAGTGTTCGACTCAGATTTCCGCTAAATTGTAATTTTTTCCCGAGTAAACATTTTAGTGGTCAAAAACCGGTCAATTTTTAGGACCATAATTCGTACAAAAATTCCTATCTATGTACAGTTCCAACGAAATTGCACCAAACTTCAATATTTCGTAGAACGCAATTGTTTCTTTATAATACATGTTTAAGTTTGCATGCTGGTTCCACAGCCCCTGAGAAAGTGCTCTTTGAACTTGACATAGTATAAATTGCTATATTCAAAAAAGGAATAAACTCCACTTTCCTCTGTGCATAGTAGATTTGTAGTTCTTTTTTTCTAAAGATGCGCCAAAATAAATTCAATTCTCCCATAAAGAATATCGCTTTGAACACACTGCATGTGCTGTTCGTGACCCATTACCCGCCGCCGTGCAATGTACTGGTAGTGCCAGCGCGTAGCGGCACGTACAGCGCACAATATTCAAAGCGATAATTTTTATGAAGGAGCTGAATTCATTTCCGTCATGTTTAGTATGAGAAGAACTACAAATCTACTACGCACAGAGGAAAAAAAGTGAAGTTTATTCCCTCCAAACTTTTTGAACACAGCAATTCATTTTTTTATTCCACGTTTTTATCCCGACCAGTTACGGGCACGCCTTTCTTGATAGTCGCCTCGTCTCCTTTCACTTGGTGCTGCTCCAGCTTTTGTTGATGTGCCACACTGCTATCTTGTCTCGGTCTATAGATCCATGTGGGGTGGTCGTATCGTCCTCGATTGCAGGTTCTTGAGCGCCGCTTCCTTCTATGCGACCATCGATCCGTCTTGTGATTGTGAAAGTTTTCCTCCATCAGCCGACCTGTCATCCGGGCCTGACGCTGGTGCGGACACCCTTTTCAGCTACTTCTGAGCTAGGCTAGGGTTTCCGCCTAGGACGGGATTGAACCCTGATCATCGATAACATGAGCCTAGGCTCTTAACCTCTCGGCCATCCCGCCCCAACTGAATACACAATTTATGTAATGTCAATTTAAAAAAAAGCATTTTTTCAGAAACTATGGAACCAGCCTTGCTGCTATTAGGTTGGAAACTAATTTCGTGGACTCTTACGCACCTCCAACAAAAGTGTTAATTACCAAATAATGAAAAACGTTACCCAAACCAAATATGATCCATCTAAACGAACATGTAATTTCCCACTCTCAGGTATCTGCCCCATTCCACTTCCCAAGAAATTCTGAGTTTTTTGAAGGGAATTATTTTCATAGGCGCATTTTGACCTACACTTCATTACTGGATCGTTTTTGCCCCAGTGTAGGCAGGAAAAACCAAAATAAGTGTTAGTCGTAAAGTGCTCAATCTGTACTATGACCTGCGTAAGCAAGAGTCTCCCAGTGTACATCTTCGGAGTTTTGGAGCGATCGAACACAACGTGATGTCTGGGTGCGTCTTGACGAGTGGTGACACAACTTTCAGAGAGCTGCTTAAACCGGCTACGGCGTAGTTCGACCTTAACACAGTCAGGCTAAAGACAGTAGGGCTCTAGGTGAATGCTGACACTACCAACGATGAATTCTTGGAAGATGGCACCTTCACAGAACCTCCGAACTGAGATCATCAGCTTCTTGTGAGGGAGTGGATTCGCGGATCTACAGCGGCTCTCATTTTGTTTTGGGTGGCCGGTTAGCGAGCCAGCAATTATCAAGTAGTGTTCACATCCCATCGAGCGGTACCGCTTTGTGAACAGAAGTTTCGTTTTTAGGGCAAGCTCGAAGTTCTCTTGCAGTATCCGCCCCACCCTCTTCCACGATGGGTCAAATCGAGAGGCACCTATTGGCCAGTTTTATAGAAAAACTAAAATAGTGCAGAGCCTTTTCAGTTGAGCAATTTGAGCATCTGACCTCGTTTGTCAAAATAGATGTGGCCGAGCTCTAGTTTCTGTCGGAGGAAATAATTACGGCCTTCCGAACGAGCTCCGTAGGTCATCCGAAGTGCACTTTTCCTTTTGTTTGAAACTGCTTGCTCAAAATCTCTTGATATTCTTGAGTGCCATCAATCGTTTCAGGACATCATCCCCAGATCCAGCATACACAAATTGCAACGCTTCAGTAACCTAGGGCCGTATGCTCGTCTCACCCGAGATAGCTGGGGATGGGGAGGGGCTCCCCGCGCGCCGCCTCCTCCTCCTACGTTTGCGTACTATCTGGGGTGGAGGGCACCGGCGGGGACTCCCCCACTCGTTGCGGGGAGAGACGAGCATACGGCCCCTAGTGGCTAAGCAGGTGCTCATGAAGAAAACCTTGACAAACGCTGGTTTTGGGTGTTTTCATTTCAACAAGAAAAACTTTCCTAGCAAACAAAAGTAACAGGGTTTATGAATGGTCTTGCAAACAACTCGATCTGCGCTATCATACACTTAAAAGTGTAGCAAAATTAGTGAACATTTAAGGAAAATGTGTTTGCTAGAAATAATGACTGCAGAACAGTCCACGAAATTAATAGTTTCCAACCTAATAGTTAGAACTAAAAGCTGTATTATGAAAAAAATGTGTTCTACTTCTAAATCCTTGAATATTTTTTGATTAATCTTCTTTTCTTTTTTCAAAATTTTGGATACTAAATTTTGGTGCAATTTCGTTGGAACTGTACAGAGATATTAAATTTTTTACGAATCGTGGTCCTAAAAATTGACAGATTCTTGACCACTAAAGGTTTGCTCAGAAAAAAATATTATTTAGCGGAAATCTGAACCAAACATTCGTAGTATGTTATAATGACTGGACCAGCTCTATATTATTTCAGATTTCAGAATATTATTTCAGATTGAGACTACGCTTAGCGGTTTTCAAGATATTTTTGTTTAAAGTAGCGCACGAAAATCACTATAAAATACTTTTGAAAAATCTAGAATTTGTAACAAAGGTATGTTCCGATGTATTTTCTAGTGAAGTTGTCAGAACTATCAGATGGATTAATATTCGTTCCGATTTGAGATATCTGTACTTAAAAATGTAAGCTGACTTATCTTTTTGACCGCTACTGTATGTGTCCCTCGCAAATTCAATGGTTTTGCTTCTCTGTTTCCCACAGATCACTTTCATGCTCCCACGCAGAAGTTTTCCCCGATGCCATGAATACGAATAGTGATGCGTGATTTTCTTCTCCCATTGCAGCTCCACCTTTGATGAGATGTACCTTCGAACAAATTCCAAATCGATCTCCACGCCCTTGCTTTGTACTCAGTTTTGGTATGCTACCATGGTGGCTTTACCTCTCCGAAAATTTCCGGCTCTTTAAAGCTTCTGTATTCTATACAAACGTAACATGATTTCATAGAACTGATTACATAAAAGTGGTTCGAGGTTGCCACACTAGTCGTGTAAGCGCTGACCACGAAACGCAGAATACAACTGGATGGATGTTTTTTCCTTCAAGAGAATTTAAAAAAATATAAAAGGCTGGGAGAGAAAGAGGGAGAGTTGAGAAAGACAGATACATAGGTCTACTGTCACGTAATACACGATGAATAAGAAAAGTTGTGAGCGTACAAATTTAAGCAAGATTTGATTACTTACCGCGACCTTTTCGATGAGTTCCAGCTCATTGAGACTCCCATAGTGCTTTCCTCTAAATCGCTGATCCCAACCGTTTTTGATTGGTAGGTCGTCACGTTCGATGAGATTTTCAGTTGACATAATCTGAAACCCTGAGCATCGCAGACGGTCGCTGTCACGCACGAAGATAAAATGGAAAATAAGGGGAGGATAGGTCCGTCACGAGGCACTCGTCGTTTCACAACGCGAAAAAAAAGGAAGAAAAAAGAAGGGTGTTATGTGGACTGGGGGTGCAACCAGTAGAAATGTTGCACTTAATATACTTAGTGGAGCCCTAAAAGAAAATGAAAAAATTGTGAAATTGTTTTCAGACGTGTATTATCGAATTTCCCATACTCTAACACCTATCTGAACAGGATCCTGTGGAGAAAAATGTCCTCTAGAATTTTTTGTTACTCTAGTTGCGCCGCCCCACCCCCCTCTTGCCCCAAACCCACATAACAAAGGCATTTGTATGTAGATACAACCTTGCAGCAACGAATATAAATAGAATGGCGCGAATCTGTACACTCAAAAAGACAAAAGTATCTGTCGTTTCATGTCGTGGTCAATGCAACTAGTCAGATATGTCAGACTTAGTGCGGCTCTTATCGTTAATTAGGTAACTTGACGGGTCACTGACCAAAAAACCTCTGAAAACCCTTGCAGAGTGTCGCTGCTGACAGCAGCAGCAAGAAGGGGGCGGAGCCCTTTTCCACCGAGGACCACCGCTCTGCTGCCGGTTTGCTGCTGAGTTCGGCAGCAACGCCACAGCAGCACGTGACGTGTGCTGACGTCATTTTCAGGTGATTCGTGCTAGGACCTCTAGCACGAATGCTGTCCCGTCTGTCGTAGCCTACCGCTCGATTTGCTGCGGCAGCAAGAAATGGCGGAGACCATTCCGTGCTGCTGCTGCTGGCTGCTAGCTGCGGAAGCAGCACTCTGGAAGGGGCTTAAAGACGATGAACACATCGAAGCGTTAAGCCGTTAACAGAAATTTTCCGCCTAGCAACTACAATGAGCAGAAGAACTAAATAGAGCGGTTGGCCTAGTTCATGAAAGAAGGACTCGTTTAATGCTTTTGTGCCGAGCGACGATAGTAGGTGGACCTACAAATATTATTGGCCCGACGTTTCGACCTATCCCTCGTCAACAGAGGCCAGAGGACTCCACGTTCAGAGCTGGTTGCCCAGGCGATCATGAGGCCACCGGTTACTATTGTGGGCATTGGCATGTTGGAACCCGTAAGCACAAGGAAACACTAGAATTTGCTGTCGATTTTTTAGGACGAATCGGCAACGGCCAAGGCATATCATGCCATCAATCTCGCCATGTTGGGTAAATTGGTACCAAAATTGTCTGAGAAGGTAAAGACACCGACTACCCATGCGCTTCATTGTGTAGGCTAAATACGCATAGGAGCGAGATTGCCGACAGCATGACAGCCTCCCTGACTGTAACCCATGCTAGGTTAGAAATAGCTGAAAAGAGTGTCAAAATCAGCGTCAGACCCAGTTGATGGAGTAAAAGTGTCACAATCATACCACTGATCGACGACCACATGCAAGAGAGTAGTGCCGAAGAGCCATCAGCTGGGAACGATATGACAACCCGTGGAGCTCTAAACCGAGAAAGGATGACGGTGTGGTACCTCAACGAATCGGGAGCAGCGCAAAAGTGAAAAAAGACGAAGTGACTATCAAGTAAGACGTGCCCTGTGACTGAGCTGGGTAAAAGCGATGTGGAATAGGAAAATACGCATGCCACGTGCCTCTACGTAACTGAGCGAAAGTTGGATGAATGGCACGCCAACAGGGTGCCCATCTATTCACTTCTACTTTCTCCATTAGGGCCGGTTCAGAGTGTTGCTGCATGATTGTGCAGCAACAAAGGGGCGGAGCGTCGTTCCGTTCGGGACCACCGTGTTGCTGCAGATTTGCTACAGTTTTCTGCAACAACAGCACAGCAGCAGGTTTTCGTGATAGGAATCACATGATCGATCGATGGCGTGGCGTCGATGGGAAATCAGCAGTACGATCGTTACGGGACCCCCGCGCCCATTCAAGTCCGAAACCACAACCATCTCCTGCAGCACCGAAACCATCTCCTGCAGCACGACAATAAAATTCCGGTGGGAATTCTCTGCTGCAGCTGCTGCAACACTCTGAACACCCTCCTCTGCTACAGTGTGCTGCATGCAGCTGCTGCAGCGCTGCAATTCCTATACTTTATCATTGCTGCAGCTGCATGCAGCAGCACTCTGAACCGGCCCTCAGAGATCACCTCCGTCCGTGAACAACTGAAAAACACCTCAAACAAATTTCTCTATTGAAAGCAAAATTACGGACGACACTGAGAATGACGTGAGCACATACATCTTCACAATACTGTCTTGTTCGTAGGTCAAGCCGGCCTTTCAGTAAAAAATATTCAGCTAGAGCTGGTGCTCTGCTTCATCCTAGTACCCAGACTCTTAGCACAATCAGCGCCAGCTTCACAGTCCTAAAGACCATTCATAGTCGGCAGCAAAGCGACGCAACAGTGATAAAGTACAAACAAGAGGTGCAGTGAATCCAGTACCGCAGTGGGCGCCGTCGAGAAATTGTACGAGGAGTTTCCATCAATAGCAGAACACTCGGGAGCGATTTATGGATGCGATGGATCCCACCGCGATTTGGAACGGCGGAGCAGAGAAAATAGGAATTCTGTATTTCGAAAGAGCGCTGCATGCTTGCAGCGTACAGGTCGTCTAGCAGTCGTGTTCCTTAGCTGCCGAAGGAATGGGCCTTTTTCGAGATTGGCCTTAACGTGCTGTATTAATAAAGCTAATGAATGTGCAAGCTTTAAAGGATAATAGACGTTTCATATAGTGCCCACTACTCTAATACCTGGAGTGTGAATAGTAAATCGTAGTGGCTGGAAAAGCCACATCTATGCACGCGCGCAATTTTCCACCGCAAAAATCTTCAAAAGAAAGCGAAATAAAATGATGAGTTGCACCGATTAGGCGATTCAACTGCTGAATTAATGATATTGTAAGGGCACTTCGAAAAAAAATTGAAGAAAAACGGTATATATTGGATATATTGTATATATTGGAAACCGTGCGAGTGGCTGCAGCTACTGAGTATATAGAGGACAGGAACCACTTCCAAAATGTTGTCACAGCTTTCTTTTTCTGGTTTAAAACTGCACAAACTAGAGAATAATAATTCTGAACAGAGAGCTTAAGTACATATTCATGCACCTTGTTTTCAAAGCAGGAAAGACCACATAGGTCTTTTCCAACGACTCGGTTTATCAGCAAACGTCGATAGCGCGCGACCGAGTAATAAACATCGCAAACAGCCGTTTGCTGCGGTGTTGGCGCGCGATGTGGCATTGGAGCGCGTAAACAGCACCAGGTTCACCAATTCGCTTCTCCTGCTTGCTGAGAGAACCACGCATTGCCATCTGGTCGTAGCTGCCTAATTCCTTTTCTGGCACTATTCCCCAGTTGTCGAAGAATATTTTTCAATTCATTCTTCGCAAACTTCACATGTGGAAATAATTTTTCTGGTGTTGATCACGATTCTGGTATCCGCTTTTCTAATTTCAATTGGCCTCATGTGATGTCATGTCACCCATGTCGCTACAAGAGTGATCTTAGATTTGGCCCAAAGTATATCTAAGTGTGTTATTTTTGCTATACTGCATTCTCATCTCGATTATGGTGCTGGTTTTCGAATTTGTGACAATTTCAGCTGTTACGAACTAGTACATGTAAGCCATGAATACGCGGGAGCGCTTCGGGGGAGAAGCTACCCTAATCTCTCGATGTCAGTCAAACTACGAAAAAGTCATCAGATTCACCACCAGCATCCCAAACAACCTACTTAGCCAAACTTGGTCCAAATCGATGGCTTTTGCTATGGTCACCCAGGATGATGATATGGGTGGTTCTTCACCAAATACAAACATCAGATCAGCACGCAAAATAGCCACCTTACAATCAGACGAAGTTTGATCCAAAACGCTAATATTAGCCGTACTAGGCTAGCGATATGGGTAGTCCCTAGTGAAAATTCAGAAAATAGAGACCAGATTCGTGATCAGCGCCTCTTAACGCATCCACAGGCGAAATTTCAGCGAAATATGAAAGAATTTCTTCGACCACTGGTGTGCAATAGGTGCAGTAGTGCCTCCTTCCCTTTTCAATCATGGGAAATAATTATCAGGACTTGCATTCATAAGGAGAAGTACGCTACTGAACGAAACTTTTCCCATTATGTTGAAGCTTCCAATTCATGTCACATATTCGAGTCAATGAAAAACCGCTTGAAGAATTCATTCTGAGCAGTAAACTACAGTTCAATTACACAAGAGGAGAATCACTGAATGTCGATGTTCCCAGTGTCCTGAGGCGCGCCGTCCTGCTGCTACATACACGATTCTCGCATGCTAAAGTCGTAGTACCTAACTGAGCCAGTGAATCTCTGGTTGGTTTCGGGGGTAGAGTAGGTGAAGAAATTACCTTTGCCAACAGCTCCTTGAGTGTTACGCTGCCCCTAGTTTTTTAGTTCTTTCTCAGCTTGAGCTCTTTGTATTAGTACGCACTGCTCCGGTTCTCTTGATCGTTGACGGAGCTGTGGTGTTCTGATGTCTTGGCGGAATTTGTTGTATCCGGTAACCAACTCGCCTTTTTTTGATGGCCTAATTGATGTTTTGGTCAATTACTTTGAAGTTTTTGATAGATAGGTCAGACAGAGGGTCTCGTGTTGCTTTAAACTCTGATTGCTCACATCTTGTTTCAGTTGAAACAGTCAGGTTTTACGGATTGCTGTTCAACTGGTGTTTGTTTTGATTTCTACCATTGTTTACTTATTTGGGGCCCGCGTGGTGCAGTGGTAAGAGGCGCTACTGACACCCGCACTGTCGAGCGATCGATCCCGGCCCGGGCTAGCCAAGCCTTCCATCCCTCCGGGGTCGAGTAAATTGGTACCAGACTTGTCTGGGAAGGTAAAGGCACTGACTTGGTATAGCGGCTGGCCCCCGCAAGTCACTGTATTTTGGCCAGACACGCATTCGCCATGCCACTACGATTCTGAGTTGAACACGAATGCGGCGGCGCGTCCTTCGGGGACTGATTAACGCCGACACCTTTACCTTTTTACCTTTACTATCTTATTTAAATCGAGTTTTCTCCAGCGCACGATAAGTGCATTTTAAATAAATAAATAAATGAATAAATAAATAAATAAATAAAATCTTCAGTTGTCGGACAGTAGGTAGAAGGAAGGGCGATTTCATTGAAATCATCCTAGGTAAAACAAAGTCCTCAAATAATCGGAGGCTGTCGTAAGGTAAATTCGAGGTAAACAATTGAGGGAAATTGTGGAAGATTTTCAATTTCATGGCAGAAACTAGACGAAGGGCGTGTTCAACCACTTGCAAAACTTCTTGCACAAAAACTTCTTGATCTCTTGATTAGAGGCAACTAGGAAAAATGAGTTATGACTCCCTCTCAATGAGGGAAAAGCCGTCGAACTGATAAAATCGACCAGAAATCGAACACTCCTCCACGCTCATGAAAGTCTATCGAATAACCAGCGATTTCTATATGGGGATATACCATACTTCTTCAGGCTTTCAGAAAGCTACTGGGTTCTTTCAATTTCCAATTTCGAACGGAGCTATCCATCTGTAGATCTTGTTCTTCGGTTTAGTTCTTATTGGATGTTGTTGTCCATGTTTTCGGAACGCCCCAGGAAAAGATATCTCGCTTAGGAGAAATTCGTCGAAATCGATGTGTCCCACGCCGCACCAAGAATTCTTCCTGACTTAAGTTTCTTCGCAATTTATACGCAGCTCAATCTTCCTTTCAGCCTAGTACAGCTCAGGGAACATTGTATCTGTTTTAGCTGTACTACTGGAAACGACGGGAATTTCTGTCCCCATGTATGCCTTTTTTGTATGCCATAAGGGAACCTTTGACGGCTGACTCTGAACATTTTTTTGCCGTTAACTATTCAGGGCGGTTATAACCGAATTCGTGGTTTATCTAGAGCTTGCACCTCATCAGATGATCTTCATCTGTGGAAAAATTCGAAAACGCAATAATTACTCTGGAGCGCTTCGACTGGTACCTTCATATGTGAACAACTCCTGATGTCAAGCTTAGATTTATAAACACTCATAAAGCGACATGAACAACGCATACAGAAATGTATGAAATACTGGAGACAAAAAAATACCCGATATAACGAATCACCAATAGATCTCTCGCGATAGAGAAACACAACGGTTTTTGTGATATGAAGCCGCAGCCGATGAACTAGACAATGTTATGTCGCTCTGAGGAAATTGAGGGTAACATGCTGCCCTTCGATAGAGGTACGTGCTCGTCTAAACACTTTCCAATGAGACCGTACTCACGCATCCAACGACAAGATACCTAACAGACCCAGAATCACACGTTAAAGCTATACACTGCACATACAAGTTACAACATTATCTAATACAAATACAAAAGTCTACGTACAGTGTCACAAAACAATTAAGATATCTCGAAGTGCATAGAAACTATGTAAAGATATGTATTGAATAAGGAACCTGAGATAAGTGAATGTAGAAGAAGGATGTTCATCTCATTGTTGACATTCGATCTTCACCGCAACCTGCTCATTCTGATGGTGATCGGCTGAGGATTGAGCCCTCGAGAGTCTTCCGGCAGATCGGAGACAATTGTGCGCGTTCGAGAACGTGAGCGATTCAGATGCGAAAGGAAACCCTTCCTGAACAAAGCGATGTAAATAGTGAAATAATTGTAACTACACTGCGTCCAGAAATGGAGGAGCCAGCTCCTAATTTCCTTATTCATCAAATCGTTCAGTACAAGCCATATCAAACTCATGCTAGAGAACTCATCACCGCAAAGAACATATGGCAACAGTATTTGAGCTTTCTTCTTGAACAATAAATGTTTTCAGAGCTAGTTTCTTAATTTTGCAACGAAATCACTGTCCGAAAAAGGCAAGGTACCTGATGACCAGACAATTTTTTGATACTGAAATTGATTAGTCAGCCAGTAATAACTAGTATATCCTCCACTATTCAGTATGGCAGCTTGGCTTCGAAGCGACGTGGTTTCGACGAACTTGAATGAGGACGTCGTACCAGCGCCGAAAAATCAACATCTTGAGATTTCAAGAGCTGAGCACATCGGCTATTCAACCAATTTCTGTGGGGAATCGATCTTCAAACGTTCTGCATCGGAAATATATTAGGAGAACATGATGGCCACTGAAGAACATCGACAAGGTAGGCTCACAAGAAGTGTTTTGGTTGCCTGCTAGCATTAACGTACGAGACGTTTTCCTCTTGAAAGGACTGAAGATTGGTTCCCAGTACTTTTCAGAACCTGCAGAAATCTATCCCTGCTGAACTGAAGATTACTATTGAGGTGAAGTGCTGCCCACACTGTCGCTGGAGCGCCACCAAAGTTTCTCCTTGAGAAGAACTGCTTCCACCTGCGTAAGTCGCATCAACACCATCTCTCACTATTCGATCTACCTGTACTAAAGCGCACTGGGATTGATTGGAGCTGCGTCGAGCAATACTATGAAACCAGAGGGCGGCCTTACCTATTCTGGACATAAATAAAGAGCAAGAAAGAGTTGAAGACCGAGGTTTAGCAAACGAAGATTATGCCACCTTTGCGACAAGGGAACATCGATTCATCGCAACGTGAACAACAAGTTGCGTATGTACATATTAGGTTGGTAAGAAAGTTCCCGCCGTTTTTTTTCAAACGGCTGCTGTAAGTTTAGTTCGAAAGCTTCTGCAGAGATTGACACAGCATTCGAAAGAGAATCGTTTGTTTTTTCGAGCTGTGTACATGTAATTTGTGATGACTCTGATTGTCATTGTTTTTTTGGCTAGTAAAGTGAAAAGCGAAAATGTGAAAAAATAACCTCATCGACAGCAATTTTTTCCTGCTCAGTTCAAGAGGTATATATGAAACTTGATGCGCCATTCGATGAACAGTGATTTTCTCTATCAGACCGTATACCATTTGTTTTTATTTGTCTCGAAAATTACAAAGTTTTAAACCACTGATGCCCGACCTTCGGAAGGCAAGAATAATTTTCCAATGGTGCTCCTGGTTTTCTTACGAACACTGAAGTTGACTTCTGTTAAGTTTTTTGTACAGCATTTTTTGCTCTGTGAAAAGATATGTTTATTTTTGAACAACGCTCGGTTTTGAATAAATTTCACGAGAAGGGCGTCCTGAAGTTTCTCGGCAGAGCAAACCTCCAGTTTCAATCTTTTCACCAAATCTCATAGGGTATTCGAAAGAGCAAGATAAGCTCTACAAGATGGTATACAGAGTGCTTTGGACCGTCTTTATTTTCATTGTTTTTTAGGTCTTCAAAGGGGACCTTAATCCGCACTGCTGGATGATTCGACGTCATGCCGCATGAGCCCTACGCGCCGCGCCTGCGAAATAATTCTCTTTCGAATGCTGTGTCAAACTCTGCAGAAGCTTTCGAACTAACCTTACAGCAGCCGTTTGAAAAAAAAAACGGCGGGAACTTTCTTACCAACCTATTAGCTAAATGCAGAAATCTACCAAACAGAGTTAGGAGTTCTGGCCGAGAAACACAGCTTGCCACCATGCATTTCCGAAAAGAATTCGCTCAATCTGGAGTAACGCTAAGCGGTAAAATTATTCGCTTCTATATTGCCATAGTAAGGTAATGGTAAAGGTAAGTGTCAGAATTGGCGTGGAAATGAACACAAACTCGGAGGTACCGAAGGCTTGTTTAGCTTGTGCGAGGATCGACCGTGCTGTTGTCAGTAGCACCTCTTCCCGCTGCACTATGAGACCGAACTTATGTATAAAATTAAGGAAGTGAGATACATGAAATGTTGCATGTATGATTGCAACAATTTTCATGCCAAATACATAGCACTTACTATTGGATCCTTTGATTCACTCGTTTCGTCTACTGGTAAATGAATGCTATAAAAGCTCCTCTGTCATACATCCAAACAATAGCTACGAACATAATCGTGAGATAAGCTATTGTATTCTACAAGCTATGTCATGCAGCAGAAAGAGAAAAGTTTGTGAAAGCTGACTAACAAGTCGCATTGCTCTATTGTAAGTGGTAGCACAGACAAAAATGTTTAATCCCAAGTCGCATGTACATGACGCATTTCTCTATTCAGTCCGTAATCGTGATTTTCCTATCTTAATATCTCAGCCAAGGAAAAAATCACAGAAACACTGTTTCGAAAGCTGTCTGCATCTCTAACAAGTCCCATTACATTGTAAGTCCCATTACATCACTTCCTTGGGAAAACTGGTTTCAGTTGTTAAGCAGATAAACACTTGGACGTTTTCCGACCGACAATGTACAAGCGCTGACGACATCGTATTTAGCGAAGTGTACTGGGTCCACGAGAAAGAAATGTTTACGAATATGCCATTGTGATGTCATGAAATTTGCAGAGAAAGAGAGAGAGAGAGTACCGTAACTACAGCGGTAGTAACTATGTACTTACAGGGGTCATCGGGGGGATGCGGAAGGCACAAAATCCCTCGAATGTGTTCCAGAATTTTGCTACAATGCGGACTACTATGACATAAACTGGGTCAAAACGAATGGCGTCTTGTTCCAACTCCAATTTTCGAAGGATTCTTTCACGGAAACATTGAGTTCCTACGAAATTTATGTCACTTTCGTCGCTTTCTTCGAAAACTCCAAATTTACACGTTTTTGAAATACATACTCCTATACTGCACCACTATTTTTAGTGTGACAAATTTTCTTTAGAATGCGACTTGCTAGAAAGTTCAGTATGCAGGCACAAACGGAATGTCACACAGGAATCACCTGTTCTGGGAGGGCCGTTCTTGGTGGGAAAGAAGTTTGCATCGCTGCTCTTGGCCGCAAAAGGGCCACCACCCCACACCGCAGAATAAGAAATGCAGCGCAAATTTAGAGAACTCCTGAAACTTAGAGTATTGAAAGGCGGCTTCTTACTAGAAAGATCTCCTTCTAACAATTCAACTCCTCTGTTGTTTTCCGAGAGTTTATGCAAACCTCGACACCGCAGATATTTAATAGTATTCAAATCATTTATGAAAGTATTTAAAGTGATCACGTAGTTTCAAGACCAAGTAGTCCGAATTTAGGACGAGGTTAAGTCGTATATAATAGTGCACTATTAGATGGAAACTCACTTGCAGTAGAAGATATCACTGGCAGCTTCTCGGAACCGTTTCGACAGGAAGGCGTACAGGATCGGATTGATGGCACTCGAGAGGAAGAGGAAAATGTAGCTGAGTGGCTGCAGCAGTATCGACCAGTCGTTGTTGCACTGAGGTGTGTCAGACCACATCTGAAGAGGAGTTTTGAAAAATCCCCTTGACAACCGGAATCTCTCGGATTTCTGACCATGCTCTCGTAATGTCGAGTATTTAGAAAACAAAAAAGAGGAAGAAGCAATACCGTATGAAGAAGCCTGGCGTGATGAGGTAGAGTGAGAATGGCGAATGAGGCAACAAGGACGACAAGCAGTCGCACAACCTGGAAAATGTGTTGAGTTGCGGCAAGTGGCACTGTAGTGGTGTGCAGTTATTGAATTTTCGATAGAATAAATTGAAAAAATTAGGCATGCAACCCTTGGAAAGCAACGACATTGGCAGTCCAGAAATGCATAGAAAAGCTATAAATAATGCTAAGCAGGCAAAGCACAACTAGTGAGGTACGTAGGAATGACTCTACTCGTCGTGAATTTGGTCATAATGTTATTGAAGTGGAAATATCGAAGTGGATTAATGGCGCACTAGCGAGAATTCGTCGAATCCAGTCGCGCAGCAGAAGTAGGTATTATACTATCGTGACTATGTATGTTGTATTGGAGAAGTCAGTACAAGTGAGAAGAAAGAATCAGTGCTATTGAGCGCTACTGAACGGAAGCACACGAGAATAGCAGGAGCGAATCATTCCGCTTAAGCGATAGTCGGTGATAGGGAAAGGTTAACATCATATGAAATGGAAATATGTACTACAGGCGATTGAAGGCTGATAGATATGTTAAGTACGACGTGAACGCTGCTACCTCTCTGACAATATTTACACTAGAAGCTCATCCTCAAGATTGACTTGATCTCTAGCTCAGTTACAGACTCCTCGGTACTCCATATTCGCTTTTCTTGAAACCTCGGCATGATGTTATAGATATCCGTACACAAAATATTATTCAAATCCAGAATCCAAACAAGGTTCGGCAAAGCAGCATACGGATATCTATAACTCCTCGGTACTCTTTTTCCACTAACGTACGATTGTCTGAAACCTTTAGTCTCGAGATTGTGGGAAGAATGGTACATTTTGGATTCTCTAAGTTCTCTTATCTTGAACCTCACCGCGATTTATTTCTATATACAGGGTGCGCCAGCTAAATCCGGACAACCGCGACTCTATTTTTCGAACAATCTTACAAACGCAAAATACTATTCAAATCCAGAATCCTTTTGCACATTAGTAGAGGGGTGGGTGTATTAGTATTATAATTGCTCGATGTATTCTCTGATAGCAGCAATAATCGCCTCCATCCTTGACCTGACACGCTCGCAAGCCCTCTTCAGAAGAGCTCGGTCCAAACTTGCAAATACTGCTTTACTGGCGGTTCGCATAAATGTGACATTAGGGTGCCTCGACTCATTAGCAACCTTCTCAACAGCGCTCCAAACGTAGTAGTTCATGGGGTTCAAATCCGGGTTTTTCTGGGACCAGAACTTCTTGGACCAAAGCATGTCCAAGTTATCGGACAGTCAGTTTTGAACCAAATGGCTCGTGCGCCGCCTTATAGAGAGACATATAGCCTTCCTAAAGATACAGCCGCTATATAGGAATCTACTACAGCCACTGAACTATGGCTAACTCCAACACTGTCGCCAACTTCCTCGGTGATTTTCCCGAGTCCTCCAAGATCAGCTCCTGAACTCGTTCCACGGCTTCTGCGGTTCTTGAAACACATTCTCGCGAGCGGGTTCTCCTTGTCGGAGTTGCAGAACACTCTTCGGAAGCCTTGTACCTCGCCACAACATCGTGAACCGTCGATTCCGAATATCCGAAGAGTCAAATGATTTCCACCGCTATGCTTTCAGCGCGAACGCTTTCAATGATTGCGGCTCTTCCGTTGCACTCCGTACTAATAGGACGCATTTATGCAGTAATGAGGGTACCACTACAAACTAGAGAGTTTTTACTTACATTATACCAATCTGAACCTCTGACGAAGTCTCGGTATAGCGGGAGACTTGAATTGAAATTTGTCCAGATTTAGCTGGCGCACCATGTATGTATTAGGTTGTTTCATAAGTTCGTGCAGTTTTTTTTTCAAGCGACCGTTGTAAGCTTACTATAGAAGTGTTCGAGGAGCTCTACGCAGCATTCGAAAGAGAATTGTTTGTACTTTCAGAAAGTGCTTTGAATGTTTGTCGAATTTCAAAATTTTATAATTTTTTTGTCCTATAAAGTGAAAAATGAAAACATCCAGAAAACAACGAAACACAGAAATTCTCTATAAGATGGTGTACTCACTGTATTTTTTCGCTCCACATTTTGTGAACTTTGAGGCCACTAAAGTGGGACCTTCAAAAAACAGCAGTTTTTCTTTCGATGCTGCTCTTGCTCTCATTGTGAAAGATGAACATGACTTTTAAAAATTGTTTTGGAGAGAATTCTTCGCTCTATCTAACTGTGTGTTTGGCTTTACAGAATACTCAATTTTAATTTTTTTTTTGCAGGAGAAGCATCTTCGTTTTCTTCAGAGGGGGAAATCTCCAGTTTTGATCGTTTTGCTGAATCTCGCACAGGTTCTGAAAGAAGATGATACGCTCTACAAGATGGTGTACGAATCACTCTTGAAAGTCTTGCTTATCACTGATTTTCAGGCCATCAAAGTGGACATGGACGAGCGCTCCAGGTAGTGGCCACGCCGCGTGCGCGACATTCGCGCGCCGCGAGCGCTCGTCCATGTCCACTTTGATGGCCTGAAAATCAGTGATAAGCAAGACTTTCAAGAGTGATTCGTACACCATCTTGTAGAGCGTATCATCTTCTTTCAGAACCTGTGCGAGATTCAGCAAAACGATCAAAACTGGAGATTTCCCCCTCTGAAGAAAACGAAGATGCTTCTCCTGCAAAAAAAATTAAAATTGAGTATTCTGTAAAGCCAAACACACAGTTAGATAGAGCGAAGAATTCTCTCCAAAACAATTTTTAAAAGTCATGTTCATCTTTCACAATGAGAGCAAGAGCAGCATCGAAAGAAAAACTGCTGTTTTTTGAAGGTCCCACTTTAGTGGCCTCAAAGTTCACAAAATGTGGAGCGAAAAAATACAGTGAGTACACCATCTTATAGAGAATTTCATCTTCTCTTCTTGAGATGAAATTCTCTATAAGATGGTCTGTTCTTCATCTGTTCTTGAGGATATCTGTACTCTAGTAAGCAATATGGGCATTTCAATGGATAGGATGTTGGGTAAGTGGTAGTTCAAGATGAGGGAGGGTAAGAAACAGTGAAAGGAACATGCATGGGTGCAAAGACGACGACACGACAACGAACCCATGCAGGAGTGGCACTATCGTAGTAGCGCAGTGCTGGCGGTCGGTACTGCACCTTTCTTCGGCTCTCGGTCAGGTCGCGTTGGCGCTTCTTCACTTGCGGATCGTCGGGAACCTGTAGCAACGAGTCCTGCTTATAAACTATCGTTCTTCCGTTAGCCATCTGCCACGAAACACCCGTCTGTGCGCTGCTCTGCGAATCTGAATAAAAATATATATGTACATAGTTGTAGTAAATAAATATGTACATAGTATATGAAGTGCAAAACACTTCATTAGCCGCTTTTCCAGAACCTTGACGGAGTAAAATTTGAGTGGAAGAAGCCATGAGAAGATGCAAAAGCACTACCACGGTTGGACCGTGCCAGCATCAGTGATACCGGTAGTAAACGGGTTCCTGAGCCTTTCTAGTTCCTGATATTTTCACAAAGTACTATAGTTGCCTGATTTAGCAAGTTCCCTAAGAAAGCGAATCGCTTGAAGAGAGGGCAACAGTTGACGGACCTTCCTTGATGATCCATGTATTCTAAAGCAAGTGGGGAAAAGAAGCCACCACTACTACTTCTTGTGAAAGAAGGGAATCTGGGCTTCTTCCACACCGTTATCTTTAATCACCTTGAGCAGCATAAGAGGGTAAAGAAACGCTTACAATAATGACCCGCAATTTCAACGCGGCGTGGTGAGTGACGGTTAAAAATTGTTCAATCAGAACGATTTTCACGAAGCGATTTTTCATTCATTTTTGACATTCGATGAAGAGCGAGTACTGCACTATTATAAGAAATTCTTTGCACAAATGCTTCCACGTCGATTGGCCTTCCATGAAGCTTCTGAAGACCGATCCCTAAGTTGAGAAGGTAGCGATCTCTATTCTGTCAACTACGGCTGCATTTGCATTAACCTCTTTCCTCCTTCGCCCAAGCCGAACGATAAAGAAATCGGGATACATCGGAAATGTGTACAAGTGACATTGAAAGCGTGATAACCTACGCTAAGAACCAGCACTCCTCGCTACTTCTCCAGGACGCTGTTCATCTGCGTGTTTCAGAGTTGGCCCTCCAAAATCCAAGTGGACTGCAGATCGAAACTTCTTCTACACCATATTCATTGAACCTAACTCTAACTTGCCTCCACTTTTGAGCATCTTTTCTGCATTTGCGGGAAGAGAGGACTAAGAAACCAACATGATGTCCAAATCGCCATCATGGATTTTACTCAATCAGAATTTTCAAATTCTTCGCCGTTAGCGAAATTATACTGACTAATTATCCTCTAGAGAAAGCTATACTCTTTCGACTGGTACTTAAATAAAAAGAGACGGTCAGCTCTGAGCAGAGCTATGACGTCTTAAAAATAAGGTGCAAAAAAGGACGGAACTTTGTTTTCAACGTATCACATGGTATAGTAAATGAACTATCAAATCTTTGTACGCATTCGTTTCAGTCTGGGCTATACTATCTATGTCACCTGAAATGCCGCGGCAGGAACGTAATCATCTCCATCTGCAAGTCACGTTTGGTGGGATCGGTGCTCAATCAAACAATACGGGGGGTTGTCCTTTTCAGATAATAATCACTCCCAGTGGGGCCGTCCACCTACAACCGCTATGGAATGAGACGTACCAGCGCTTGGTCGAGTGACGGTAATTACGCAGCTGCCACTTCTCCACAGCATCATGCCGATATTGGTGTACATCAACGCCAACACAGTCAACGGCAGTATGTACCAGAGCACGAACGACACCGTTACCCATACACGTAGACTGAAATTTTAATTTTTTTATTTTTTATCAGTTGAATTTTTTATTCAATTTACCTAGCTTGGCAGTGCCATCAAGAAACAACTGTTGACGGGACCTTAATCAAGCTCTAACCAAGAGCCCAAGTCATTGAAGCGTTTCCTACTTTCCAGTTGGGGCAGTATTCCGGATAATGATACAGGAAATAAGAACTTCTCCTCGTCCTTTATCATATCACTACCTAAGTCTCCAATCTTTCACTGTTAGTTTTCTCTCCGGTCGTTGCTGCCACCTTTGAGGGTAAAGGTAAATGTAAAGGCAAAGGTAAAAGAAAAGGTAAAAGAGCCGACGTTGATCCGTTTCCTAAGGATGCACCATCGTACTTGTGTTCCATTCAGAAACGTAGTGTGCGAATGTGTATTTGGCCTACCGAATTATTTTAATCACGGGCGCAAGCCGCTAAACCAAGTCAGTGCTTTTACCTTCCCAGAGAGAAATGGTACCAATTTACCCGACCCAGGAAGGATGGAGGGCTCGCTCAGCTCGGGCTGGGATCCAACGCTCCGTGCTGGTGTCAGTAGCGCCTATAGGATACCCGAATAAAACAGCATCGAAAGACTGTTCTGATATAAATAAACCTTCCCATCCATCTTACTGAGGTATTAGATATTTTAGCTGCTGCTTTGTTGTCCTGCTACGATTTAGTTATGCTGACTGTGATGAGAACCAAGAGCTGTTTAAATCCCGCTCATCGCACCGAGTAAACTGCAATCCTTCTAATAGAAAAGGTGGAAAAGCCAGGTTTGAGCGACTGTCGTCTCTCTGAGGAGACCGCGCTGGCAAAAAAGTTGTATGTCGACCAAACCACTCCACATCTGACCCTCGGTCGTCATTTTCATTTTGGGTACATTGAACTCACAAATTTCTAATACACTATTTCAAAGAATTGACAAACAAGCCAAAGAGTTCACTTACGTGTCCGTTCGTCCACAGGCAGCTGCTGTATCGCTAAACCGATAGAGACGAGTGTTGAGTGGATAGGGAATATTGGAGGCGATGCTCAGTAGCCAAGTGGCCGCAGTCATCAGGAACCGAACGCGGCGTCTCAGAATCTGCCTTGTCCACGCCGAGAACGGGTGCATGAACACTGAAACCAGGAAATAAGTATTAATAATGAACAAAAATGAGTCGAATGTGGTGCACAGCGTCTGTCTATTGAACTTCACAGACGTTTCCGTGCTTTCGATCAGATGCTCGACAAGATCGAATTCCGTCTCGTTTCTCATGAATTTGGTATAACCGGAAAGCCTTGTAGCTTCAAAAATGGAAACGTTTCAAGAAAGTGTTAGGATTGTTTTTGTATTCATTCTAATCAATTTACTGATGCGAATTTCTAATATGCATTTCTACCGAATCCCCTATTAACGAATCATTATCAAAATTACACAGGGATTTCAATCAATCAATAGTTATGCTAACTGCTTAATAGTTATTTTGTAAATTCAATCGTTGGCCATCGAATTTCCGAAAGTTTACGATGTCATTCCCCAAATACCATTGCTCAAAACCTCCAGGGCCGGGATTCATGAACGCAACCGCCAGTGAATTTCGCCGGCGGTTACGTTTCACAGCCGTAGCACCAGAAATTTGGATCAAATTTAGATAAACAAATTATAGTAATCTAGATAAACAAATTACACAGTACATCTGCTTGTTTGAAAACAAATGGTGATAATCTGCCCTCTAAATTTACGGGAAAACGCAAATCAGTCACCGGTTACGTTTCACCGGCTGCGCTCGGCCGGTGAAGCGTATCCGGCCGGTCAGGCCTGTGAAACGTAGCGGGCCGGTGAAAATTCACCGGCGGTTACGCTCATGCTGGGCATGGCCTGTGAAACGTAACCGCCGGTGAAATTTCACCGGCGGTTGCGTTCATGAATCCCGGGCCAGGAAAGCGAGCGTCGTTTGCAGACATTTTTCGCTAGCTTTTTCTTGTCTTCAGTTTTTATGTTTGGTTTTTCTGATCTTTTCTTTGATGTGATTGTTTGAAGAAAAACTTTTTTGTTTGAGAAGTGTGGCATGACCTTTAGACTGTCGACAATTCTATTCTCTATTCGCAAGTGGACTTCATAAGTGTTCTGAATGAGCCAGTTACGAGTAAAACCCACAAAAAAGTAAGAAACCAAAAAGCAGGTAAGCCTAGCTTCATAACGTTTTATATGAATGTTCAATCTTGTTACGTTTTTCGGTGATATGCTGTCGACATACAAGCAAACAAACAGATAGAAAAGTAAAATATAGAAATTGAAAAACGATTGAAGATAATAGAGCGTGGGAAGTGTTGCGACTAGGAAATGATACCTTTGGAATACTTCTTCTTATACGCTATGTACTCCTTCGTACTCCTTTGATTTATGCTCTGATTACCCAAATTAATCGACAACTGCAGGACATACCTAGATACTTTTCGATAGAAACGCATACGAGGATTCCAACGCTGAGACATGGTATGAAGTGCAGCATGAATACGTAGATGTAGCACATTGCCTCACCTTAAAAGTGCGTAGAAGTTGGTTCCTCAACAAGGAGCACAATCTATGAGTCAAAACGATGGGCTTATCAAGTTTTTCTTAATTTGAATAACAGCCATTTCACCGCTGCTACAGATTGAAACTCAAATATTAGTCTGTGCTTTTCACCATAGAGTTCAGCTCATAGTAGCACCGAATGAACAATTGGAAACTGTCGTTTCCTCTTCATTGAACAATCAGTACTCAGAATCGGTATTCCACTATTGTTCCCAAGTTTCTACCCCTGGTTTTGCTTGTGTAGTGTTACACCAAAAATAGGTCTATAACACAATGAAAAAAGATAGCTACCAAGTGTCCAGTTGCCATGATCGAATCCAACAATATGAACCATGTTCTGCAATATACAAAAGGCAGCCACCAGAAGGTCTGCCAGGGCAAGATTCGCTAAGAAATAGTTGGTGCCGGTACGCATCGTCGGATGCAGCACGATGACGACGATCGTGAACACGTTGCCTGGAAATTATGGCAAATGACCCGCTTGAAATGGATCGGCCAAAAAATAAGAGCAATAGTAATAGCTGGTAGAGAAATGGAATGTAGAGAAAGGGTAGACGATGTTCCGATGATTCTGGGTAATAAGCGAAAAAAGCGGCCCATACGGTTAAACCACCGTCTCAGATAGTGTTCGGAACTGTTGAAAAACTTGTATGCTCCATTTCAGTGCTTCGTATCGGCCTAGAATGCCGGTTCGGATCCGGCCTCAATTCTGACCTCTAATACTCAACCCCAATGGAAAATTTAAAACCTCCAGGTTTTCCGAAAAGAGAATCGATTCAGCCTATACTCTTGGTAAGAAAAACTACTGCATTACTCAAGAGTCAAAAATTAGAGACCAACAAAGGAACAGAAACTACGTAACGATGAGGACAGCGTGAGCTGTGTTTAACTGTGCATGGAATTTAGTTCGTCTCGTCTGAACGATAATCGAGGTGAGCGGATAGTGGGATCACTGATTCAAACTCCTTTGGTATCTATTTAGCTCAGTTGCCCTGCAGCGAAAGAAGCGTCAAAGACGAGGGAGTGGAAAAAGAAAGCTTGAGAAGAGAGCATAAAAAAATAAAATGCGTGATACAGAGAAAATCGAAAAATGGAAAATATCCACCGTAATAGAAGCTTCGCAAAGCGATGGAGAGCTTGACAAAGATACACACGCAGCAAAGACAAAAAATCTAGAAAAAAACAAAACGAAACAAGATCAGGAAGAAAAACTTGGAAAAATTATATGTACATTCAACTACATAGATGTCACTGTTAAAGTCAATTGTCTTTACTGGAGTGTTACAAGGCCCAATGCAATATTTCCTTGGTGTTGTCCATCTAAAACGAGGGAGGGTCGAACTTTTCAAACTTTTTTCTTCTCAGTCTGATGAGAAAAAACTGTTAAAACTATGACTTCAATGGTATAATACACTTGCAAGAAGAACTTGAAAATAATGATGAATTACCGAGCAAGCAGACGGTGAACACGAGTAGGTAGACGACGATCAACGGAAGGCGAACGGCTGGTTGGTCGAGAAGCGAGCCTTCTTCACACATGTCGATCCAGTCCTCCTCCCTCACGGTTACGTTCGCCATGTCCATGGTTTATCCTTAAAAATGAATCAATTAGATATGTCGCTAACATCGTTTGTTTGAAAACTCTTTGTGTAATATCAAAAGAGTTAGAGCCACGGAAAATTCATTTAAACAGAGCAGTGGGCCCATTTCCTCCAAAAATAGAGGCCAATTTCAGTGTGGCGGTATAAAAGTTTATAGCCATAAAGGTAACAGAGGTAAGGTGCAAATCTAATGGCTGTCTAAGAAAAGCGTGGATGGCAAAGGAGCGGCTAAATTAGTACCAGGCTTGATGGAAGGGATGAAAAGCTTGGAAAGACTTGCGGACAGAAAGTTATTTTTATGATGACATCATTTGGGTTTCCATAAAGGTTAGCGATAAATCATGACAGGCGTAAGGTACGAAGATGTAGAGAGAATGCTGGTCCATGTGCGAGAAGAAAAGCCCGTGTCTTGTGGCCTTAGTGGGAAACGGGGTGGAAGAGCAAAAATCGAAACCTCGTGGTAACCCATTATTAAAATTCAACTCCTTCCAATGTAGGAAAAACGACCACCGGATCGCAATCGACAGACCTCACACCATGAAATTTATTTTTTTATTTAGGACGTGGGCAGGAGAAGCATGTGTAAACGTACGGAAGTGCTTTTCCCATTGAAAGCTACCACTAGAGCAGCGATTAATAGAGGGTTTGCAAGCTCGTAGAGTGCTAGACAAAATATGTGCAAAGCAATGGAGCCAGTGTTGAACAGTGACGCAAAGGTTTTCAGATTAACTTTGCAAAAAATTGTCCTCATGAGTTTCAGAATGCCATCGTTCTGCTGGGTGTATGTACATAAATAGTCTGCCTAGCAGAAACGATCTGCGAATGGTTCCTACAGCTCACAGATCTCATCTTTGATGCAGTCAGCAACATCCCAAACAGCAATTAAATGAAGGGATGGAAGTCGTCTGCCTGCTTGGGTGTTTACACAACATTTGTAATTCCATACGTAATGCGATATATGTATTCGCTCAAAATGAGTTGACAAACGAACTTCGCACGGTCCTTAATATGGCTGTGCTTTGCTCGCAAAGAGGAAATGGAATTAATCATAATAAAGACTTTTCCTTCAGGGAAAGATTCTCGCAGAGCTCATAGAAGCTATTTGAATCTCTATTCTGCAAAAAAAAACGAAATGGAATAGGGAGAAATTGAGGCGCAACGATGCCGTAATGTCTCACGTCATGGATCAAACTACAGCGCCCGAACGTGCAACGCCTACGGAGAACACGTGCAACTTTTTATGGGTTCGATGTGTATTTGCGGAAGGGACGGGGCGTGATCAAACAAATTCCAAACGATTACTGATTCTACTGGTCACAAAAACATTGACCTGTAGATCACTCTCTCATTCAGTGATTGGCCTGAAGGCGGCCACCAAAACACAAAAGCTAATGATCTTGGAAAAGAGAATTGCCAAGAATCTAATCCGTCGCAGTGTAGAAGGACACTGTACAAATGTTAATGTTAAGGTAAAGGGGTCGGGGTTGATCAGTTCCTCAAGGACGCGCCGTCGCATTCATGTTCAATTCAAATTGTAGAGGCATGGTGAATGCATACTTGGCCTATACAATGACCTGCGGGGCCCAGCCGTCAAACAAAGTCAGTGTCTTGTGCAGCGGTAAGAGGCGCTACAGATATGCATGGTCGAGCGATTGCTCTTCGCCCAGGAAGACCGAGCACTTCGTCCCTCCGTGGTCGGATAATTTACAACCAGACTTATATGGGAAGGGGAGGGACCAGTATGGGGGTAGCGAAAGTACAACCAGTGTAAAATGTAAATATTAGTTGAATAAGGAATAAATATTTGTGCACGATGGAAAAAGCGAAGTTGCAAATGAATCTACATACATTCGCTCGAAAGAGTTGGTAAACGAACTTCTTCGTTGAATCGCTCTCTTTGTCGATTTGGTTTTGATTTTTGGTTGTATTGCACATTCATGTGGAAGCAGTCACATAAAATAACAAATGTATATAAATATTGCATAAAAATTTGGATATAATGATTAATTAATTGATTAATTAATCAACTTCAGAACATAGATACTGATCATACTTTGTTGCTCTCAAGGGAACGAAGTAAGTGAGAGCCACAAGGGTCTGGTGAAGAGGTGGGCGTAGACCCGTACTCCAGCTGAACTCTCCTAATTTTTCATGGATCACATTAGCTTTGTAAGCTCGTTTTGGCTTAAAGGTGATCTTGTGAAATATTAGGTTGTCCAATAAGTTCTTGCGATTTCCATAACAATTTTCAAAGTTTCACAAATTTTGACTGAATCAACCTTACCCATCGAAGTACCGCCCATCTTTGTCAATGACTGTCCTCCATCGATTCGGTAGGGAATGGATACCGTTGCGGTAGAACTCCGGAGGTTTTGATTCGAAGAAGTGGCGAAGGTCGATTTCGAGTGCAGCTCGATCATCGTATCGTTTTCCTTCCAGAAAGTGAGCTAGCGAGCGGAACAGATGGTAGTCAGTAGGGGCAAGGTCTGGTGAGTAGGGTGGGTGGGGAATCACTTCCCACCCCAGCATCTGCAGCTTTTGGCGGGTCAACGTGGAAGTGTGCGGTCTAGCATTATCATGGAGAAAATATATTTTGTCGACTTCTGGACGAGTAACACGGACAGCGTCGCTGAGTTTTTGCAGTTGGTTGCAATACACTTCGCTGTTGACGGTACTACCAGAAGGACAGAGCTCCCAGTACACAATCCCGCGAACGTCCCAGAAAACGCTCAGCATCTTCTTCCTCGGATTCGGCCCACCTTTGGGAATTGCTGGTGGCTTCTCCTCTGCTTGAACCCATGCATGTCTGGTTGTATGTGACATACAACACCCACTTTTCCTCTCCTGTAGTGAGTGAGTCCAACCAGTCAAAACGGCGAGAGCTATGAGAGTCAAAGCGACAAGCTTGGAGTCCGTGAAGAAGGCGGTGACGAAGATAAATCTTTGATGACTCATATAGTTGTAAACAACCGGCTGATATAAAGCGAAAATGTTGTGTACGCATAAGCTAACCTTTGACCTTTTATATACCCTACTGCTAAACGATAATACGTCTCAACCAGGAACGCCAGGTCAAAACACAAAATCGCAAGAACTTATTGGACAACCTAATATAAAGGTGCTAGCCAAAGGTGCTCACTACAGGGTGTCCCAAAACATGTACCCACTGTTTGAAATGCCATAACTTTGAGGAATGTGAACCAATCGTAACGGTTCATGGCTTTGATGGAAGCTAAGAAAAAACAAAATTTTCTGGTATGTGTATGGTGAGGATTGCGCCATGTACTCGACCGAGCCTTCGGATTTTTGGACCTGATTGATATTGTATGGGTTATATGCTTGCTCTATTTTGGTCGTAAACAGGTGATATCGCTGCTATGAGTTACCTCTGACTAGGGAGGTCAGTGAGCGTGCCCCAAAGATTCCGAACGGGACCTATACAGTTTTGTAGAGCATCGAGCGGAGATCACAACAATATAGTTTATTTTTGCTGAGCGCCAATGGGTGGTCCGAAAATCGCAAAAAAACCAACGCCCCTGGACTGGAAGCGGCTTCTCGCCCACTAGTCTCTGGCGTGAGAGGCCGCCTTCAATGTGGCTCGCTGGCTCAGTGGCAACGCAGTGGATTGTTGTTCAGAGGGTCATGAGTTTGGGTCCTGTTGGTGAGTTTTTGTTTTGCGTCAATCGTATTGATACCAAAACGTGCTCATTTTGCGATTTTGAGGTTTGAGGTTGAAGCAAATCATGTTTGGAACAGCTTAAAACGCACAAATTTCAGTAAATGGCAACGTTAATGTGGGTAGCCAATATCCATCGTTACTTACCTTAAACAGACGCAAATTCAGAAAGTGATGTTATATTCGTGATCAGCACCCCAAATAACCTCCACAGACGAAGTTTGAACGAAATCGGTTACTTTGACCGAGGCACCTCACTTACTCACCCTTGCCATTGCAAGGGCTCACCAGCCCATTCACAATCGAACTCACCGTAAGATACCCTCCCAGTTGCAAATCACGAAACTAGTGTTAGATTCGTGACCAGCGCCTCAAATAGCTTCACTAGCGAGGTTTTGGCGAAATGAGTGACCATGACGTCTTGAGCCTCATGTCAGGTGTGGGGAGAATTGTCCAAGGTCCACTCTCTGATGAATTACTGATATATCATCCCACCATTCAGACTCTAGCTGTCAGAAAATTTTCAGCATCCACTACCTTCGTTCCAGAAATTGCTTGGGAGTCTCACCTGGACTGCTGATCACAAATTTTACTATTGATTCAGGAATTCTGAAGCAATGAAACCCTTGCAATGGCAAGGGTGAGTAAGTGAGGTGCCTCGGTCAAAGTAACCGATTTCGTTCAAACTTCGTCTGTGGAGGTTATTTGGGGCGCTGATCACGAATATAACATCACTTTCTGAATTTGCGTCTGTTTAAGGTAAGTAACGATGGATATTGGCTACCCACATTAACGTTGCCATTTACTAAAATTTGTGCGTTTTAAGCTGTTCCAAACATGATTTTCTTCAACGTCAACGGCAAAATCGCAAAATGAGCACGTTTTGGTATCAATACGATTGACGCAAAACAAAAACTCACCAACAGGACCCAAACTCATGACCCTCTGAACAACAATCCGCTGCGTTGCCACTGAGCCAGCGAGCCACATTGAAGGCGGCCTCTCACCCCAGAGACTAGGGGGCGGGAAGCCGCTTCCAATGTGTCTCAAGGGCGTTGGTTTTTTGCGATTTTCGGACCAACCATTGGCGCTCAGCAAAAATAAACTATATTGCTGTGATCTCCGCTCGATGCTCTACAAAACTGTATAGGTTCCGTTCGAAATCTTTGGGGCACGCTCACTGACCTCCCTAGTGAGGTATGGAACATATCGACTTGCCGCAGCTTTTGGGTAACCATGGAATAACATAAATATCGGTCAATAATTGCAACCACTGTTTGAGAAGCAAAAACTCTTCCAACCGTGATGCAATCATAAGAAAAAAATTAGTAGGATGTAAAATGTATGAACCACAAAGATTGCGCCATGCACCTGCCCGAATCGTCGGATTCTAAACCTGATTTAAAGTTCACGAATAACATGTTTGTTCTACTTTGGTCGCCACCAGGTGATATCGCTGATACGCGGTTCTCTTGATGCAGTAAACCTAAAAACATCAATACATAACAAATTTAACAACACAACAGTTGCTACTACATGCTCATTACAAGAGTCCTGAGTTTTTGAGCAGAGTAAGTAGTATTGTGCAAAAACATCTTAAAGTGCCTGTTAAACTTGTTATGTATTGATGTTCTTATGTTTACTGCATCAAGAGAAACGCGTGTCAGCGATATCACTTGTTGGCAACCAAAGCAGAGCAAGCATATAACCCATACACTATCAATCAGGTCTAGAATCCAACGATTCGAGCAGTTGCATGGTTCAATCTATATGGTTCAAACATTTTACATTCCTCTAAATTCTCTTCTTATGATTGCATCGCTGTTGGAAGTTTTAGCTTCTCAAACAGTGGTTGCAATTATTGATGGATATTGATGTCGTACCATGATTAACCAAAAGCTGCGGCAAGTTGATATGTTCATTGCTCTAGGAGTAACTGATAACAGCAATTCCACCTGTTTACGACCAAAGTAGAGCAAGCATATAACCAATGCACTATCAATCAGGTACAAAATCCGAGGCCTCGGTCGAGTACATGGCGCAATCCTCACCAAACACATACCAGAAAATTTTCTTTTTTCTTAGCTTCCATCAAACCCATGACCCGTTACGATTGGTTCACTTTCGCCAAAGTTATGGCATTTCAAACAGTGGGTACATTTTTTGGGACACCCTGTATAACAAAAGATAATGAAAAACGTTGACTATGTTTACCCTTGACAAAAAGGTTTCGATAATTTCACATATTACGTATGTACATATATATATGGAACGAAGACTTGACGTTGCTCCTCCTAACCCCTCTAGGTAAGACATTGATTGTCAGCCAATTCCTCAGATACCGTATATATCTGAGGATTTGGCTGACAAGTGGAATCGTCTTAGGCGATATGGCCACCATCAGGTCACTCTGCCTCTCTGGAGGCGACCATGGCTCGTCGAGCTGGAGTCTGCGGTGGCGGTTATCACAGTTCGAGCCGTTAGTAATTGTCGGACCATCACCCTTGCGTTGCCGAGACGTAACACCCCTCACTCGTCGTAGAGTAACATTTGGCAAGCATTGTGACAGATTCGCTTCCTTCAGAGCCAGAGTGTCCTACTTTCCAGCCAGCTTGAGGCGGAATGGTTTTCCTAGAGCAACCTCGATGGAATGAAGTCGTTCTGCCTTTTTGTATATTGTTGTCGAAGGGGAAAAGGTTATATGGATGAAGATTTTTAAGAAATTACAATCTGGAAAGTAGGAGACGATAGATCACAAAACTAACAACGACCAAAATACAGTAACCCTGATTTGAATACCAATGTGAGACCCGTTTATAGTTTTCCACCATCCATCTATTCCAAGCAATTTTTGCCTTTGCTTTTTAGTGGCAGCTACAATGATCTGGTCCTGAGTGTGATTGAAAGAGTACTGATCTCTATTCTTTGTCCTGGATACCATATTCAAAGGGCGTCCCTCTGGTTTTGGGGGAACGAGTTTGCGCATTCTTTGAGAATTTCAATTGAGAATTATTTTTGAGAATTATATCTTTCACCTACTAGTAGAAATTCCGTCGAAGGGTTTCGAATTCACCGCCCATCGTAGGATGCCCCGCGTCTGAGTGTCGCATACAGATTACCTTATAGTCATAATGTTAAAGTCTCGAAAAACTGTGCACAAGCTAAGTGCTCGAACCCAACTGTTTTACTGCTCAACTGACCCTATCCAAAAGGATTCTTCGCTGGAAATTTTCTGAAATGAAAATATGCACGTAGTGAATGAATACTGAGATCTGTGATGCGAAGCTAATCTCACTGAACGACTGGATGGGGAGAATAGATGCAAGCATCGAGAAACGAAACTGTTGACAAGTGCTTACCGTCGCTCGACGCAGGTTTCTACGGCGGTCTCTTTGAGTTCAAGTTGTCCTTGAGCTTGACGCTAGTTACGCTATCCAGTTTCTGGCCTGGAATAAGTGAATAAGTTCTGGCTACATTTTACCGTAGAGTGCAATTGGGATACAAAATCACGATTTTATATTATTCGAAATAATCCGCAGGTAGGGCACAGTTCGAGACATCAAATGAGCGAGTAAGGTTGAGGAACTCGGACGGTCAGTCGGAAATTTCCAGAGGTTGACGTCACAGGCGAAAAAGAATAGCAAAAAAGAAGAAGAAAGGGGAGCAATAGAAAGTGTTAAATGACATTTATATCACTGATCATTTAAACGCAAAAAGAATTAATATCCCAAATTTTCCTTAAACGAGACAAATGGAGGATGTAAAATGTTGATAGTGTCGGAGAACTTCGACTTCTAGCTTTAGTGTGAGAAGGACTACTAGAAAGGAGAAATCGAGCGTGTTTTCTTTCTTCGATTTCAAGGTCATGAGTAAGAAAGTACAGCTATGTAATTTCACACGCACATGTTCGGATAATGGTGAGAATAAAGCGGAGTACTAGACGTTCCCTTCAGAAAGAGAAAGGAAAAGACAGCGAGCGACGAAAGTTGGAGACTAATGCGAAAGCCGAGCCGCTGGTAAATACTGAACATGGCAGGCAACCACTGGGTGCTTCGGTAAGGTCCTTAGATCCGACTTTTAGCCTAGTTATTTATTAGAATGACATTGCTTTCTTTTTGCTCATTTCCTGCAGTCTTTTGCAATAACACTTCAGGTGTTTTACTGACGACCAGTAGATGTTCTCATCCTTACCAGTGAACGTTTAAAAGCCAATTATCACATTTTGCTGATCTGCCGTCAGGTTGCCCTTCAATTAGACTTTCAGTCGAGCCCACCCAGTTTTCAGGTGGTGGAAGTCATTCCACCCCGAATTTACACCTTCGTCAGCAAGGAGCTTTTTTTCGCCTGATGACACAATGGTCCCAGCTCATTAAGCTTATTATCTATTATTGCAAGCTATTGCACCTTCTACTGTAATACGAATTTCTCAACAGATAGAATTACGCTTTCACGGCTACATCTTCGGAAATTATGTGAACAACATGGTGCTAGCAAAGAGAAAACAGCAACAGTCACAACAAATCTTTCTATTCTTTGTTCCATAAGAAAGGAGTGCGAATTATTCCAAAAGAGAGCACCGGAGAATAAATCAACTACAACAAATGAATCAGATCTTTACGATGAGCGAAATATCTTCAAACATAGGCGCTGTGGCAATGTTTTAAAATTCTCTCGTTAATTAATGTGTCCTCGACACGCAATTGTACCTTGGAAGTTTATTCAAATTTCTGCAGTAACTCACATCCATTAAAAGCACACACAATCCTAAAATTCTTCAAAATCTTCCGACATTGGTAGGTCGACATGGCATTAGGAAAACCAGCGACTTTAAAAAGAACCAAGTTGAAATGCACAAAATGAAAGAAGAACAAATATTTTCGGAGGTACCCTACATATTGAAAGGAATGAATGAATTTTTTATGTTTTTACAGTACACTCCAATTTCAAAACTGGCGAATGAGTAAGGAAACATGGAAGAACTGGGAGCAGAGAGAGAGAGCAGAGAGGGATCGGTATATTTGCGCCGTCGATATTTGAATCAGAAGTCTCGTATTTCATATGTATAGGCATTCATGTTATTGTACATCGTCGGCGGACCTTGCCTTGTTTACCCAACGAAATCCTCTGCACCTGGTTTGACGCCTTGATGTTCACCTTCTCAAGTGGGGTATTGCACGTAACGCCAAAGCAGGGAACTCTTCTATAGGAGGTAAACAGAATCAGAAAAAAGTAACATTCAATAAAACAATTAGGTGATCTGAGTTGTATGGTCTTGTTATTTGGGAGTTTGTTGCTTTTCTAATAATCTAACACAGCATGCTAGTGCAAAATAATAAAAATAAACTTAAAAAACAAGGGAACAGAATCGTGAGAAACTTCCATAAGCTTCCATTCACTGCAGGCGACAAACGTGTCTGTTCTGCAGATGCTGACGTATAAATGGTTGTTGATAAAAGGCACAAAGTACAGGGGTATGTACGTTGATATTACCGTAGGGCGGACGGTATACTCCCGGCGACCGTCGGCGATTGCCAACGATGACTGGCGACCCTTCAGGCGGGACGCGTTTTCGCGCATTGAACCGCTGCCAGGACCCGACCACTCAATTCAAGGATATGGGTGATCCTTGGCCGAAATTCGAGAAGCAACCTTCAGAATCGTTATCAGCATGTACAGTTACCACGCTAGACGACATTTTAACCAAATTGGTGATACTTGTATCACTCAGGTAACTTTTGCAAGTGGTATGGGTAGTCTCCAGTCAGATTTCAGAAGGTGGATGCCAAATTCGTAATCCGCACCTCAGAAAGCCCGCAAGGCTGTGTTTATTTCCCATTTTATTTGTATGTCTGATCTTTCTATTGCGCTTTTTCGTACCTGCCTCCTGCTTCGTGCCGTCGTCCGCTAATACAGTGTTGTTCTATAGCCTTCGCCTTTCGTTTTGAGATTTTGTTTCCCTTTTTCTCTTCAGTTAAATTGAATAAACAAGTGAATAAAAAACTTAAATTCATATTCATCCGAAATGCCTCCTTCAATTCGATCTTGAATTTGAAAATTTACAAGAAAGCTTCGAAATAACATAAAGTATTAAACAACTGTTAGCAAACACTGGCCTAAAACAAGACGAAAGACCGAAAAAGTGCAGTAAAAGAATCAAACACACAAAACTGAAAAACAAACGCAAAAACAAATAAAACCCATCAGTGGTCCATACCCGTTGCCGGCCGTCGCTGTACCCGCCGGCGACAGGCAGCGACGGTCGGCGAGGGGATCCCACCGCTGACCGTCGCCTACCGTCGGCGACTGGTGACGGGAGGCGTGACATACGGAGAACTGTTGTGCGCCATCCTCGCACGATTAGTGTGAGTTGCCTTCGACCGTCGTCGACGGACGGCACACCATAGGCCTGGCACACCGTTGTACGAGAAACTCAGGCGAAGGGGAAAACGCAGATTTATTACAGAAACCACTTTCTCACTAGATTTGCATACAGCGGAACCACCACGATTTTTTAAACGAAGTGTTTCCATTGGATACCATATTATAAAGGGCGCGCGTGGTTCAGTGGTAAGGGGCGCTTCTGACACCTGCGCGGACGAGCGACCAGTCCCACCCGAGCTAACTAAGCCCTGCACCCTTTCGCGGTTCGGATAAATTGATACCAAACTTGGTGGGAAGGCAAAGACACTGACTTGGTATAGCGGCTTTAATCCCCACACGTCATTGTAGAGGTCAAATACGCATTCACTATGGCTCTACCATACCGAATGAAACACGAATACGACGGCGCATCCATAGGGGACTGATCAACGCCGATACCTTTACCATATTACAAGTGAATTATTACACATGTCAACACTTCAAGGCCATTCGTAGAATCGAAAATTCTGCTGCATTTCGAATCAGATAACGTGCACGATTATTGTAAAAATCATAACTAATATGCATGCTCATCTTGCTCTCCAAGAGGTCGAATGAATGCCGGGATAGCCGCCATTGGTAATAAATGATTGGTGATTGGTAGGTGATTCGAGTAGAATGAGTGAGAGGGCATAAGAACAACAGTGGCAGCGAACATTGGAAATATTTCTGTGCTTGATGATGAGGGGGTGCGTTGAGGTGGCCACTGATCTGATCAGATATTGCACAAAGTGAGGAAGCCGCTAACTTAATATCTAGTTGATATTAGCAAGCAATTAATCCCGCCCTATCATCGAACAATAATCGCTGACGCAGTCCGTTGTTGCACCGGAAAGTCGTCAGCCAATTATTAGGAATTGTTA